>JACXGI010010174.1:0-28331 GCA_016801175.1 Esox masquinongy
ACACACACACACACACACACACACACACACACACACACACACACACACACACACAAAGCAATCCTGGACAGCACCGACTGCAGCACCTCGATCCAGTGTATGCACCCATACCCCAGGAAACCAAACAAGCTGTGATACAATGGCATGCCAGACTCGAGGGAGATCCTGAAACGGCTTGCATTTGGGACTCTACATCGTTCACTCTGAGCCACACTCCATCACCATCCCCAGGCCTGCAGAGAACTGTTCATTCTCATTGTAATTCATTTAAATTCAATGTCTTAACATTGTTTATTGTCGTTTTTACATTTTTACATAATTTAGCACAACAGTTCTCAACAGGTCGGCCTAGCCTGAGGGGGGCTTGAGAGCTGCCAGGGGGGCTTTGAGATGACATGGAAAATTCAAGATAAAAATAACCTAATCCACATAGCACTTCAAATGCAGTGCCTTGCTACAGTATTCAAACCGCAGACAAATTCAACTGGCAAGAAGCAATTTGATTTTAATAAATAAAATGAAACAAGAAAAGGAACCAATCAAGCCTAGTTCTGCCGGCCCACCATTACAAGGGATGAATGTTGTTGCCCAAGCTGGATTTGATCCGCGGTTTATTAAGTTACAGACTGCATCTTTAACCACTACGCTATTTAAACAGCGGGTGTGAGTGCACGTGATATGTGTGTAGAGATGTGGTGTCTGTTTACTTGCATTGTCAAACCAATTAGTTGAAACTTCACAGTTCCCTACATTAGTAAACATCCAAACCAACAACAGGTATAACAGGATCACTACACTACATTCAACATGTTAAATTAGAAAGAGATTACTTTAGATGGCTAGCTAGTAGCTATAATGGAAACAATGACTTGAATCACTCCATGGCTGGTTCGTTTCTTTAGAAAACAAATAGAGAGTTGAATAACTAACCACTACACCATGTGAACTATGCTATGTAAATCTGAAACGAGTGCAATTCGTTCGTTGCCAGTGCAGTTTGTCCATCGCAATATAACGCAAAGTTTTAGTCTATCCTGAACAAATCCTAATGCCTAATTTGTTTGGGATGGCTAGCTAATAGCTATACAGTACCTATAATGAAAACAATGACTCAAATCACTCCATGGCTGGTTCGTTTCTTTAGAAAACAAATAGACAGTTGAATAGCTAACCACTACGCCATTTGAAATACGCTATGTATCTTGAAAACAAGAGCAATATGAACCAAGCCAAATGCCTATTTTGTTTGGTCTGTGGGGAGGATCAAACCCCAGTTGCCTGCGTGAGAGTCTGCGTCTCTAACCACGACACAATTTAACAATGGGTAGTCTGTCAGTCAGTCAGGCAGGCACTCACTCAGTAAGAGACATTCGCTCTTCTTGGCTGGCTCTGCTGACGCGGTCCGGAAAAAATGAACTTTTTGCGAAAAGGGTCTTGAAATATTTTCTTGGGTGCAGAAGGGCCTTTGGGGGCAAAAAGTTTCTTATTCAGAGCGTGCGCACACATTTTAAAAAGCTAGGTGGAACAACCACCCAAATCAGTAGTAGTCAGAATATTCTACTCAATTGATTAGTTATTGGCAATATTCAGTGCGAAAAAGAAGACAATACTAATAATTAATAAAACTTATAAACAAAGCATATGTTTGGTCATAGCAAGGCAAGGCAACAGAGTTGGGTGGCTGTACAGTTATTGTAGGTACTCAACAAATCTTGCAGGAGCAAGTCACTGCCTTGATGCTTGCAGAAAACAACAAGGTGTTGTCTAGGCTCACACGCCAAGGTTCTTTGCACTCGGGGAGAGGGACACTGAGGAGTCATCAACCGTTATGGACATGTCTTGGAGTGGACAGGCTTTTCCGCGGAAGAGCAGCTCTGTCTTGCTGAGGTTGAGCTTGAGATGTTGGTCCAACATCCAACCAAAGATGTCAGCCGGACATTGGAAAGAGAATAATAGTTGAGTATCATCTGTATCGCAATGATAGGAGTGACTATGTGAAGATATGACAGAGCCTAGTAAGTGTATAAAGGGGAGAGGGCCTAAAACTGAGCCCTGGGGGACACCATTAGTAAGTATCAGCTGGGCAGAAACTGATGTTCTCCACCTCACCTGACCCAGCGGATATAACAGGAGAGTTGGACACAGCAAGCTCAAGTGTCTTGGAAAGGAAAGACTGAAGGGAAAGTAGTTTTTGACTTTAGAGAGGTCTCGTGTTGATTTTTAAGAGGTAGGGAATCTAGGGAAGAGGGCTGCAGTGATGTTCTGGAGAAGGGATGCGTGGATAGGGTGAAGTGGGCATGCATTCGAGCAATCAGACATAACCAGCTTTAGTTATGTCAACAAGAGATGGTAGCAAAAGGGAGTGAAAGGATGATAGGTCAATCTGATTTGTTGTTTTCCTCCCTCTCTGCTGTGAACTCACAGTGACTCTATTAAGCCATAGAGCAGAAAGGGAAAGCCAAGCCAGGAGGAAAGGGGACAGTGAGAGTCCTAGGACTTGGAAAGGAAGGAGAAGGCACACTCGGGAGAAAGAAGGTAGAAGGATTTAGGATGTGGGTGAGATGATAGGCTAGTCGGTGAGAGAGAACCAACATGATCTGTGTGGGGACTGACAATGTAGGGTTGAAGAGAGAGAAAGAGAGAACAAGGCATACAGCTCTGGAAAAAATTAAGAGACCACTGCACCTTTTTCTTTCCTTTCCAAAAAAGTTGAAAAGGAAAGTTTTGAGTGAAGAACAAAAGCTTTCAATTTGCAGTGGTCTCTTAATTTCTCTTAATTTGTTCCTCACTCAAAACCTTCCTTTAGACTTTTTTTCAAAGGAAAGAAAAAGGTGCAGTGGTCTCTTAATTTTTTCCAGAGCTATAGTAGTGATTAGAGGTCCAGAGGGCAGTAGCAGTTGAGATTAACCGACTGACAGCATCTAGTTAAGATGAGAACCAGTGCATTTGGAAAGTATGAGGTCAAAAAAGGAAAGGTGTGGAAAAAAAGAGGTGGAAAAAAATAATTAAATGCAGACATCAGAAGATGGAAGTCCTCCAATATTATGAGTGGTGAGCTATAATCTGGGAAAGAGCTTAGCATGTGAAGCTCATTGAAGAAATCTTCAAGCACTTGGAGGACTGTAGATGACAATAATGTTAAGCTTTAATGGACTGGTCAAATTGACAGCATGGAATTCAAAAGCAGAAATTGACAGGTGACCAAGACAGAAGAGAGAAAATCTTCATTATAGAGAAAATTAGTAGCCCTGTGCCACCACCACGAATAGATTCTCTTGGACTATAGGAGAACACAACTGAGAGCAGCTGGAGTAGTAGTGTTTTCTTCGGTAATCCATGTTTCTGTCATGGACCTGGGGGGCAGCATAGGCCAAGATGAACTCAGATTTGTTGACAGCAGATTGGCATTTCAAAATGCTGCCAGAAAAACAAATATTCCATATGTGTCGTGCCGGCTAGGAACACAAGATATAGGATAGGAACACATAGATAGGAACACAAAGAATGAACCCCAGAGACCACCCAACAGTTCACAAGCCAACAGATTTCACCATCCACATTATACAGTCAACTCAAGACGTATTGTCAACCTTCATGAAACTGAGCAAAAGTGAAGACAAAAAATAAACAATGAGTCATATTTTGGGCAGCCTCAGGAAGAGCTGAATACTTTTAGTTAAACAAAATAACACAAAACATTATTTTGAGTTGCACAATTGTTTTCCATAAAATTTTGGTTTTAAAAGTATTGGCACCACTAAAGAATATTTCAAATAAAACCAAAAAAGTGGCATATATTCTGAAATTCCATGCTTTTAATTAGGTCTCGTATTGATGCCATGCACCGGTTCCTGTTTCCCGGAAATAAATACGAGGTTGCACACATGTAAAAGCCCTTTGTCATTCATCACCATGGATTAAACCAAAGAGATTTCAGCTGAAAGGAGACAGATACATCTTGACCTACACAGATCAGTTAAGGATGTAAAAAAAATAAAAAACATAAACAGTGGAAAATACAACTAAGCATTGTCAGGGCAATAATCAAAACATTTTTGATGTCTGGAACAGTTGCAAATTTGCAACAAGGATGCATTCAATGGAGGTCAAGTCCAGTCTTTGGCTGAGCCACTAAAGGAAATTTACAGATTTGTCCCAAAGCCCCTCCAGTTTTGTCTTGGCTGTGTGCTTCGGGTCATTGTCATGTTGAAAGATTAATTTTAACCTCAGTCTGACATCCTGTGTATTCTGGATCAGGTTTTTTTAAAGGACCTCTCTGTATTTTACTCCATTCACCCTTCTTTAAATGCTGGCCAGACTACCAGTACTTGTTGCAGGCAAACATCACCATAGCAAGATGCTCCAACTACCATGTTTCACCGTAGGGATAGTATTAGCAAGATGAGAAATACCTTGTTTTTGCAATACGTAACACTGGGAATTCAAGCCTGATAGTTTGATTTTGGTCTCATCAGAACAAATAATATTTCTCATCATGCTCTCAGAGTCCTTCAGGCAGCCTGTCAAATGTGAAAATGAATCTTTAAATGAACAAAAAATATAAAAAATATATATTCTGATGATGTGAAGGTAATCCAGTGTCCTTTCTCAAAAAGATGGTTAAAGTGCCATACATCTAATAATGAATTGAAATTCTTGTTAAAAATCTGAGGTTTTTTTTTTCATTGACACTTATTTTATTATTGTTTTTCACAGCTCTGGTCATTTTTCTGTTGTTAATTGCTGTTGTTTTCCTTGCCCAACATGGTTATTATCAATTGCTGAAATCACCAGTGTTTTCTTACCTTTTCAGGACATTCCAAACTTGATTTGGCTATGAGCAACTTTTGTGCTATGGTTCTAATTGAGTTTGTCTTTTCTTTTAGCACCCAAATTGCTTGCTTTTATCTCATAGACAGCCTCCTGTTGGATTATGCCTACTGAAATCAAACGCAGACTCCAATGGAAAAAGCAAAGGATGTAACTAAGACTACACATTTACAGCTCTTTTATCTCTGAACAATCAATGCAACAGGAAAAACCCAATCAATTAGAAACACCCGTGAGCCAAATGTCCCAATGTTTAAAATGGGGTGAAGGGACTCTGACAGTGTTATTAGTTGGTAAAACATAGTGTTGAACAAATGTTGAAATGGACAGAAATAAAATTTGACATTCAGTACTTTTGCCTAATAATAATATTTTAATAGTATTTTTATGTGCCTTGAGTGTACTGCAAAAATATACATTTTTATTTTACTTATTTTTTGTTAACTGAGAACACCTTATTCACAGTAACGATCAATGAGCACAATCGGATTAACTGCCTTGTTCAGAGTCAGGACAACAGATTGTTCACCTTGCCTGCTTAATGTTTTAATGTGCATCCTTTACGTTACCCTTCAGATGCTCTAACCGCTAGGTTACCTGCCACCCCTAAAGCTTTTTGTGGTCTGTATGTCTATGTTGTAGTCTATAAGTGTAGTATACTGTATGCTATAACACATTTGCTCTGCTCTATAGATATGTCTTTTAAATGTGAATTACATACAGAAATTGCACAGCATTTAAATGTACTGTTTTAGTATTATCCCAATTTATTCTATTCTGTACTTCAAGTCCTTAGACTCTGGGAGTACAACAATTAACAGTGACAGCAAGATAACAATGGTTAACACCACACTGATCATGTTGATAGAACTATTTATATTCACTTTTGTTTGATTACCCATTTGACACCCTACACTATTATACTGTGGTTAAAATAAGTGGATTAAATAAGATGACAATACTAGAAATCTTTGTGTGTTGTGCAAATATATTATATACTTTACAACATGGTTGACAATTTAAACCACATGTTAATACTCTGAATGTATACCTCATAAATGTGATGCTTGCCTGTACAGAACAACCACCTTAAGCACTTTACAGAAAAAATTGCCTGCCAAAAGTGGTCGATAACGCAGCGAGGTGGCAGTGGCATATACAAATATACATTTAGAGTGCCACGATAATTCACATAGTTGAACTTGTATAGGCCATTTCACTATTCTCATTGATTAGCCTATTGTCATTTCAAAAGGGTTGTTGCTGTCAAGACGATTTAATGGAGAGGATAATTGTAAACTCTGGGGCTGTGTAACAAATGGCACACTAATCTCTATGTAGTGCACTATGCGTTAATGGGGCCTGGTCAAAAAGAGTTCACTACATAAGGCATAGTGTCATTTCATACATGGACTAGGCATGGTTAATCAATGGAGAGATCCCAAAGTCCAGTGTAGGCTCAAGGCCGAAACCAAGGCCATGGAAACGAAACATTGATCGATTCTCAGTCCACTGACTCCATTCACATACCTTTCATCAACAAGTACTGTTTTAATATGCTCATTTATACACTTGGATTGAGTTGGCCCCAGAAGGGCAAAGCCTTGTTCTACATAAAGAGCTGTCAAAAGCTTTGAAAAGTGCCTGGTCGATCCTATAAATATATTTAGCATCCCCAAAGCGTACAGAGCTGGTTTGAAATGGATAGGTCCTACCTAGCAGCGTTTACATTTGAAAAAAGTTTCAAATGTAAAACTTTTGATTAGATTTGAAAAGTTTCTAATAAACTGGGACATAATCCAAAACCTGTCAGGCTGTGATTTTGTGTGCTCATGGAAATGATTGAAAGAGGCTTAACAACCTCTGTTGTATTTAGAGACAGAAAGCTTGATCCTAGTAGTGTCACTACCCCAAACACATACTGTATGCCCCTAGAGGAAGCGGTTTGATAAAAGATTTAAAAAAAAACTAAACCCAGATAGCTCAGAAGCTGTTGTTTCCAATTTGAGGCTACAGAAGCGATATGGGCTGAACTACAGAAAGTAGATGGGAGATGCAATAGCTATTGAGATAGTTTGCTCACGCACTTCATATTCTAACAGTTGTCCAAGACTATCTAAATTTTCCCTGCACTCCATCTAAACAATTCAGTCCTTTGTATCTCTGAAAAAGGGTAAAGACTACAAAACCTCACACTGTTTAAAATATTCTATACTGTTTGGAAAGGAAAATGTATCAAGATCAGATGTTTCCTCAATGGGAAAATCAGCATAATATTGGCCCAGTTTCATCTTGCTCCATAATCTTCTATTGCATGGCCACTGGGCTTCCTCTACCCATGGGAAGTGGAAACGAAGACCTGATGTTTTAGATTTATACATCTGTGGTTTTAGGACCCCCCCCCCACCACCACCTTCCCTCCCACCCCTGCAGATAGGGGAGAACCTGCCCGGAAGGACAACCATCTCTGCAACACTCCATCAATCAGGCCTTTATTGTTGTGAAAAGTTTCTTAAAAGCATAAATATAAATATGCACAAATATGGTACATAGTGTAGGGAAAGTATTCAGACCCCTTGCCTTTTTCCGAATTTTTTCCGTGTTATTAACTTAACTTAGAATTGATTCAATATTTTTTTATCTACACACAAAACCCAGTGATAACAAAGCAAAACATGTTTTTGAAATTTGTACAAACTGAAAATGTAAAACTAATGTCAGGTCCTGTCTATAGGGATGCCCCTAGCCATCTCTATGTTGGTCTAGGGGTGATAGGCAAGACCTGACAGCTTTTTGGTTTTGTTTATCCCCAATTAGAGGCAGCTGCCCTGTGTTGCCTCTAATTGAGGGTCCCATTTAAGTTCTGTTAATCTCACACTATGTGCGGATTATTTTTTGTGTTGTATGTGCCTCAGTTCACCTCTTTAGTTGTCTCTGTTATTCATAAAGTACAGAATAAAAAGGAATGATTCGCTTTAGCAGCTCTGCGCCTTGTGTCCAACAGCACAATGTGATCCATCAATGTGAACGGAAGAGGTTTGGAACCAGAAAGAATATTCAGAGAGCTGGCCGTCTGGCAAACTATGTCACCGCGTCAAAAACAAACTATTAGGCTTGAATTAATTAATTAGGCACTACATCTGGCAAAAACAAGGTACAGCTCAGCATCTAGCTAATACCATCCCTACAGTAAAGCATGGTAGGAGGGAGCTTCTCAGCGACAAGGACTTGGAGACTCGCCAAGATTGCTGGACGGATGAACGGAGCAAAATGCAGAGGTCCTTGAAGGAATTCCAATCCAGAGTGAACAGGACCTGAGACTGGTGCGAAGATCGATCTTTCAGCATGACAACAACCCAAAGCACACAGCCAAGATGCTGGAGTGGCTTCAGGTCAAGTCTGTGAATGTCCTTGAGTGGCCCAGCCAAAGCTTGGACATAAGGACCCTGAAGATCAAAATTCACTGACACTCTCCATCCATTCTGACATAGCTTGAGAAGATTTACAAAGAAGAATTGGATAAACTGCCCATACCGCAAAGCTGGTAGAGGCACACCCAAGAAGATCCCAGGCTGTGATCATTGCCAAAGGTGCTTCCAGAACAGTCTTAATGAATGGTTAATATACTTATGTACATGAAATGTTTACATTTTTTATTTCTAATATATTGGCAAGCATTTTTTAAAACATGTGTTCCCACGGTCATTATGGGCATTGTGTGTAGATTAATGGCAAAAATAAATACATGTCGTTAACTGTAAATGAGGTGAGACACTGTATATATTTGTAGCTTTTCTGTAGGGTAACAAAAATGTTCTAGTAAACATTCTAGCCAACGTTGCATAAAGATTAGATTAGGTTTTCAAAGGTGTTCTGTTCTCTTCATCATTTCTTGCATTATCCCCCTCATCTGTCTTCCTTCGCGTCTATAGTGTATCTGTGAATAAAATCGTACCTTTCAAAATCTGAACTATATATATATATATATGTATGGGTCTGATCTTACAAATTGGCTGAAAACATACATTATTTTTCTAGATCTGTCTAAACCAGTGACGAAAAAAGCTCTCACATCATACAAAACACCTAATGTGTAGGTCTCCTGGACTACAATGGTCTCTGATCGGTGTCACTGGGAGACTGTAGATCCTCTCAGACCAGATCAATGCCAGACTAAAGACTCCATTAACGCACCTTTTTATCAACTGAAGTGATGATTCAGTAGACAGGCATGCAGTAGACGAGTCAGGACCAGGCTGAGAAGTTGTGGCGGAGGCCGAAAAAGCATTTAGATTTGTCAGTAGATTTGGCTGCCGTGATAAAATGTACAAACTGTTAGCCCTGCAATTGACTATTCCAATAATTGAAACAGCCCATCACAAATAAATGGACGTTAAGAAGGATGTGCTCCAACATAATGTATCACTGTTGGCTAACGAGTATAAAATAAACAGGTTTTATTGTCACTACATTTCTCTGAAGAAACAGATTTGTTGCAATTTCAGTTGCCGTGATAGTGCTCACCCAAGAAAATTCTGAGAAGAACCAGTAATGACGAGAACTAAATTATGGATATTTACTTATTATTCATTTGGTCATTTATCAAGGGCATTTTGTTGTTCTTCTGAATATCAACCCTTGGAATTAAATTTGTATTTACTCAGATTATTCTTATTAATGATTTAAGTAACGTTAACAACATTTTGGGGAGAAACCAAAATTAAAATGAATCTCCCTTGACATTGTAATAAAGGAAACCCACTTACTTGGTAAACATTTGATTGTTTTGCACCATCAGGCTTTTCTCCCTACACTTTACCTCTGCTCTTGCAGGGGTGGCTTAGCCTGGCTGGAGGCCCCTGGTGTAACACACAACCAGTCAATAAGCCTATGTTAGTTCAACATTTTATTAGTCACAAACACATTAAAGAAAGTGTAGACTGAATCACCTTGGGGGCATAGCGAGAATAGCTGCACTCCTTCCCTGGGGCTATAAGCAGGCCACTGGAACATCAGGAATAGCAAGTGGTTATACTCAGTTGAAAAAGGTAGGTGCACACCCATGTTACGTGTTTGGCAGCAGTGTGTGATCATTGCGTATTGAACAGTTTTTTTTGTCTTTTTTTGGAGAATTGTTAACCTTATGTGATATGATTTGTAGTGAGCCTGCTGTTTCATTTAAAGTTACTGCTGTTCCTGTGGGCTGTGGAGCTGCAATGTATGTCGTATGGTAAGCATGAGCCCAGCTTAAAAGGTAAGCTCATTTTTAAAAGGCTATGTTAAATATAATACGGTACTTTAGTGCTTTTGATATTGAATAAATTATAATGTGTTGTTTTATGCGGTGCAAGGAATATTAATTATATTTGTGTCCTGCAGAGAGCTGGAAAGAGGCCCTTTGCTGCTCTCACTATAGCCTTAAAGTCAGTTTGTTTTGTTTGGTGTTTGTGTCTAGCACACGTACCATGGTAAAGGATCTGGGGTTACCTCCGCGGGTGGATAGTATCTTTTCTATCTTAATTTTAATGAATTACTTAATTTTTCTTTTATATCTACGGTTGGTTGTGCACTGTATAGTTAATCACTGAAAATGACGAGTGCAGTTAAGTAATTACATGGTGTGCAGAACTTACATGACAAGTTTCCCAATCTTCCCTAATCTTTCCAAATGATGACCTTCACCTATGTATGAATCAGTCCTTTGTGTATGAATGGGTTTGTATTGTGTTATATTTCATAAAGTGAATAAACATTAAAAAATGTATTTTCATAAATTAACTGTTGTTTATTATATAGACATGTTTACTTTGTTTAACCAACTGCGATTGGTTAAACAAAGTAACTCAACTTTAGCTAACCTTTGCTAAGATACAGTACTTTTAGCATGTAGTGTATATATTGTGTGTGTTTCAGCACCAAGGACAGCCTTAGACATCAAACAGAACACGCTTAAAAAAGACAATATTGTTAGGGGGGGTGGGCCCCCTACTTAGCTGGGGCCCAGGTTTGCCAATTCATTAAAACGGCCCTGCATGTCTGCCCCTACATCTCTCGTTTGTCTCTTCCCGCGTTGCAGACGAAACCCCGCTGTGCGAGCGACACCCAGACATAACCCTCCACCCCCCACAGCACTCTCTTTCTGTCTGACCTTTCTCTCTCTTCCTCTGCCTTTTTCTGCATTTTCCTCCAGTCAAACTTACTTCCCCCACCTCTAATCCTCTCCTTAAGACTCCACATGCGTTCCACTGTCTAGTCGGCTGTGGCTTTTTGTCGCACCTCATATTCCTTATGTTAATCTTTCCAATATTTCTCCTGGTAACGGTCTTAGATGTGCACAATTGATATTGGTACAGCCAATGATATACATTCACTTTCAATATTTATTTTTGCTCTATGGTTAGTGACAGATATTCATTTTTATATACTCGGGAATCAGATAACACCTCTGATCATAGGCAGCTTGATGTATTACTTGATATATTGAAAGTCCCAATGTTGACGCAGTCTCTGGGAAAACAAAGAATGTCTCATGCTTTAATGACACAGTGGAAATTCACAATGACGAGGAACATTTTCCACTACTATGCAATGTGAACATTTTGATAATTTAATGACTGCATCTATTAGGGTTACAAATTTGAATATTAGTACTAATAAAGGTATTTTGTTGCACTTGTTAAGGTTACAGGTTTGGATATTTGTGAGAATCCTTTTTTATTGCACCTGTAGAGGTGTAGATATGGACAATAATAATAATGTTTTTTTGCACCTGTTAGGGTTACATATTTTGGCATTAGTGAGAATCTTATTTTAATGCACCTGTAGAGGTAAGGATTTGTATATAAAAATATTCTACTGCATCTGTTAGAGATAGACATTTGTAAGTTTAACACAGAGGTCTAGACGATTTACAGATACAGTATCCCTGTGTGGCCACAGACGGTTTTACTACACTGGGATTCAAACTGCTCATCCTCACAAACGACCATACATCTCAGCAGGCGCTCAAAATAGCTGACCATCATCACCCAGGAGATTGCAGCCTTCCATTTTCCTGCAATTGTAGAAATATCCCTCTCTGTGATACCTAAAACATTTTATTTTCCCATTACCCCTAGATTCTAAATGTGGTGTATCTTTACTTAAGGGGTAACTGCTGTCCAGTCCACAGTAAACTGTTAACTATGTCAGTGCCAAAGAACTCTTGATGTTTTTACAAAAGGGTATTTTATCCTGAACTTAGTTTGTGCTTATTGTGCTTCTAATATACTGAATGAAACACTGCCAAGGAACTTGAGAATTCTAGGTTGACGATTTGTTGCTCTAAGTAATTAAACATTGTACAGTATTACTTTTACTACTAATTTTCCCATGGTTCTCTTTTGTCCCTGTAGCAGACGTATGATGAGCGGTGTAATTTGAACATTAAATTGCAATACACATTGTATGGGTACCAAAGAATCGTGATAATATCGTGAGGTTCCTGACAATGTTCAGCCCTAAACCAAATGATCTTTTTTTATTGCTGAGTAATTAATTTACGGTTGAATGCAGAATACCACATTCCTTTTTGACTTGCATGTATAGGATGAGATTTACAGATTGTTGCTCTTTAAAACACTACAGATGCAGTATAGCATTTTCATTCCCATATAAAGCCTGCTGTGCAATCAACTGTCCAATGCTGCCCTCCAAAGGCTAGCTGTGGAAGAACAAGAACATACAGTAAATCTACTGCTAAGTAGGTATGTTTAAAATAAGTAATTGTATTTATGGCACAATGCAGTGGCAGACTCAGGCTGTCTGAGTGGCAGGGGTAAAAAAATTAAAAGGGCACCAGCTGCATATGGTGGGGCATCAACGCAGAAATGTGTGATGCATTTATGGTGAAACAGTTCCAAACCCCGGTAAAGATCACCTTCTGATTTTTACCAAAATCAGAGTCACGTAATAAAATTGTTTTATTACATGACTCTGATTTTCACACACACACACGTGATGTCACTGAGAATGAGCTGTACAGTTGAAGCCAGAAGTTTACATACACTTAGGTTGTAAGTCATTAAAACTAATTTTCCGACCACACCACAGATTTCATGTTAATTGGGATGCACTGAAACCGATACCAGTATCGGGTATCGGGCCCGATACTGGGCTCATGTACTTGTATTCGTACTCACAGAAATATGTGGATACATCGAACCGATACCACATCATGGAAACATTAAGTGAAACTCGATGGTTGTGTCGCCTCTGGCCACATAAGCATAGAATATGTAACTCAGATTGGTAGAGCGGGAACACGGATATATCAGCAATTACACAAGTAGAGTACAAGCTCTGCTCTGCTAAATTGTGGAGTAGGAAAAGAAAAACACTAATTTAACACAAGCAATTTGATAAAATATCGTTAGGCACAACACTGCGCAGAGTTCAAGGAGTATGCTAACGCTAGCAGTGCAGAACCACAACAACAGCTAACTCCAACACTGGAGAATCGAAATAGAATGTCCAGAGTCATTGGGCAGAAATAAATGAAAGAGCACAGTATGAAAAGTTTCAATGAATCGCGCAGTTTACTATCGCGCGAGCATCAGAGCAGAGCAACAACGTCCATTCCTGCACGTTCAGCGTATCAAACTAGCTAGTGAGTTCAGAGAAAAGTAACTGGCTGTGTCTGTGCATGCACACGTTTGCGTTGAACGGTCAGTAAGTGGCTGTCGCATTGATATAAATGTAGCCATCGTCTGAGCGACAACCAAAGGTAAGAAGCTAACTGTCACAACTCGATAGCTACAATGGATTAGCGTCATGCAGGCAACAATACTCAATTAATGCGGCAGCGGCACTGAGACCTTCGGTTTTCGTGTTTTGCGTTCAAAATAAAGATCTGCGATGGGTTGTGTGTATTGTTTATATTTTCAAAGAAAAAACTATTTCGGGTAAAATATAAATTAAACAATTTACAAATTAAATAATACATTATATAAAATAAAGAATATTATAAGGTGGAGCACAATGAGAAATGGCTAGAGCTTAAGTTGGTTAACGTAGAGAACCACAACATGTTTATAGGGGACACAACTTTTGGTTTTTTACTGAAAAAATCCTACCTAGTGCAGCTTTGAGTACTTGGTATCGGTACTCGGTATCTGCAAGTACCCAAATATAAGTACTCGTACTTGTACTCGGTCTGAAAAAAAGTGGTATCGGTGCATCCCTACATGTTAACAAACTAGTTTTGGCAAGTCAGTTAGGACTACTTTGTGCATGACAAGTAATTTGTCCAACAATCGTTTACAGACAGATTATTTAACCTAAAATTCACTATATCGTAATTCCAGTGAGTCAGAAGTTTACACACACTATGTTGACTGTGCCGTAAGCATATTGACATAATTTGAGTCAAT
The DNA here is from genome assembly GCA_016801175.1 of Esox masquinongy. Classification (NCBI taxonomy): domain Eukaryota; kingdom Metazoa; phylum Chordata; class Actinopteri; order Esociformes; family Esocidae; genus Esox; species Esox masquinongy. Next base: position 14,241 of record JACXGI010010174.1, read on the forward strand.
TGGAAGTGTACCTCTGGATGTATTTCAAGGCCTACCTTCAAACTCAGTGCCTCTTTGCTTGACATCATGAGAAAATCTAAAGAAATCAGCCAAGAAGAAAGTTGTAGACCTACACAAGTCTGGTTCATCCTTGGGAGCAATTTTCAAACACCTGAAGGTACCACTTTCATCTGTACAAACAATAGTATGCAAGTATAAACACCATGGGACCACGCAGCCGTCATACCGCTCAGGAAGGAGATGCATTCTGTCTCCTAGATATGAACGTACTTAGGTGTGAAAAGTGCAAATCAATCCCAGAACAGCAATGGACCTTTTGAAGATGTTGGAGGAAACAGGTACAAAAGTATTTATATTCACAGTAAAACGAATCCTATATCAACATAACCTGAAAGGCTACTTGGCAAGGAAGAAGCCACTGCTCCAAAACCGCCATAAAATAGCCAGACTGCGGGTGGCAACTGCACATGGGGACAAAGATCATAATTTTTGGAGAAATGTCCTCTGGTCTGAAGTAACAAAAATTGAACTGTTTGGCCATAATGACCATCGTTATTTTCGAAGGAAAAAGGGGGAGGCTTGCAAGCCTAAGATCACCATCCCAACCGAGAAGCACGAGGGTGGCAGCATCATGTTGTGGGGGTGCTTTGCTGCAGGAGGGACTGGTGCACTTCATGACCCCAAGCATACTTCCAAATTTGTGGCAAAATGGCTTAAGGACAACAAAGTCAAGAATCTTATAGAAGATTTTTGAGCAGAACTGAAAAGGCATGTGCGAGCAAGGAGGCTTACAAAACTAACTGGGTTACACCAGTTCTGTCAGGAGGAATAGGACAAAAATCACCCAACTAATTGTGGGAAGCTTGTAGAAGGCTGCCCAAAACGTTTCACCCAAGTTAAACAATTTATAGGCAATGCCACCAAATACTAATTAAGTGTATGTAGACTTCTGACCCACTGGGAATGGGATGAAATAAAATAAATGCTGAAATAAATAATTCTCTCTACTATTATTCTGACATTTCACATTCTTAAAATAAAGTGGCCTCAGACAAAAATCCTTAGTGACCTCAGACAGGGAATTTTTACTAGGATTAAATGTCAGGAATTGTGAACAACTGAGTTTAAATGTATTTGGCTAAGGTGTATATAAACTCCCAATTTCAACTGTATTTTGAGGAGCATAGACAGGAGTAGGGAGATAGTCAGGGTGTTAGAATCAGAGTAGATAAAAGTTAAACATATTACTACACTTTCTGCTTGATTTGAGTTGGATCAAGTCCACCAGTTAGCATAGAAATGGCTAAGTAAGCTACCTAGCAAGGCATCCTCTAGCATATTGTATAACATAGAATACAGCTTCAAAACAAAACCAGACCAGAAAATGCAGTCTACACACATTAGTAATGCATCTTTAGAAAGCTGCAGTCTTTCCGTTGGTTTAAATGTTACACATATTGTTATGTAACCAACCTCACACACTGTAGTGGGATGCGACGGTTACAGCTTAGACTGCACTAAACCCACTGACACCTGAATATTCTAAAGGGGGTGTGGCTGAGTGTGTGTGTGAGTGTGTGAGTGAGTGAGTGAGTGAGTGAGTGAGTGAGTGAGTGAGTGAGTGAGTGAGTGAGTGAGAGAGAGAGAGAGAGAGGATTGTACCAAAAAAGGGGTACTCCACCCAAGAGAGGATTTTACCTCATTTACACTTTCTTTTGGAACCAATAAACTCATCCAGACAGTTTTTACAATTTTTCTCCTTTCTAAATATACATTTAACATCTCCATGCTAACCTTTTACCTTCTACATGCTAATGATTCTAAAAACTGCCTGGATGAGTGTATTGGCTATAAACAGAAATGAAATTGAGGTAGAATAATGCTGCTACTAAACTGTTTTTTAACCACAGAGGCATCCCATGAGGGCACATTGTCTTGCATGTAGGAGCACATAGAGGCCAACACATTTTGTAGCCTGTTGGACAGCATACATGGCACTGCATCACATTATCTCCATTGGAAGGGCATCCACTAAGACATTAATCACATTTCTTCACACAAAGGGGCACCCATGAGGACACTGCATCACAATTGTTCCACTGAATGGGCACCCATTAGTGCACTGCATCACATTTTCTCCACTGGGGGGGCACCCAGAGAGCACTTAATCAAATTTTTTTGCACATACGGGCACCTTGGAGAGAACTTTACCACATTTCCTCACAAATAAGGGCACTCTAGAGGGCACTGCATCACAATTTGTCCATTGGAAGGGCGCCCATTAGGGAACTGCCTCACATTTTCTTGCACACTGGGCCATCGTAGAGAGTACTTTATCATGTTTGTCTACCATAGGGGCATCCAAGAGGGCACTTTTGCGGTGTTCTTTTCTGACATGGGACACCAGGGGGCGATCGCCCCCCGCATGAAGAAACTTTTAATAAACTCCAGTTATTAAATGGAGTATTGTTGCTATAAAAATATGTTCTCCAATTAATGCAATATGCATTCTGACACGTAACGAACTGAAGTTTTTTTTTACTATTAATAAAAAGGGTAGGTAATATCAGGAAGCTAATGCAATCATTTTTCTTTTCATATGATAACTGGAAAATAAGTTAAGATTCTTAAATTCAATTCAATATGAAATATTCAAAAAACAAGACAAAATACACACTGGATGAATTGTTTTCTTTAGCGTCATGCTGGCAACATTAGAGATTCGTTAGCAACAATAAGACTTCCGATTTTTGGGTTTTGCCCTTCAAAATAAAAGTCTGCGGTAACACACAATATTAATAATATTAAATTAATCTATTTTGCTGCTTTGCTTAGTGTATATTGTAAAGCTGTATACAATAATAGGAACATCTTCATATTAAACAAGAAACCAGGCAAGCCTAGTTCAGCCGGCTGCAATAAAATGTGTTAATCATGGCTGCCCTCTCGAGAATGGTACCCAGGTCGCCCACGTGAAAGGCTGTGTTGTTAACCACTACGCCACAGAGCTGTACATTTACTGGGTGTCAGTATAGCCTCTTGACATTATATAATTTTGTGCACATTAACATCATGCCAAGTTTGAATATTTCGTTAGAAACCATTAACCATCGTGTTAAACTGTGTAATATTTCTTATTAAGTTTACCTCCACCACAAATAGTATCTATGAACTGTATGACTTTTGCCACTGGCCGTTTTAAAAGCTTATTAGCCAGTAATATGTCGCCAGACACCATTAAGCACTGTGTTGAACTGAGTAACGTTTCTTATTAAGTTTACCTCCACCACAAAAAGCATCTATGAACTGTATGGCTTTTGCCACTGGCCGTTTAAACAGCTTATTAGCCATTCGTAAATGAGAATTGATACAATAATTACTGTATCAATATAGGTGACGATAACAGACTTTTTCGTCAAGTGAAAAGACGAGAGAATCATGTAGCCATCGAAGTGTTTGTTTATCCTGAACAAATCCTAATATCCACCAGAACTGTTTAATTTTAGGCTTCCTATTACGTAGCTACATAGGTTTGTAGCCAACAAAGTTTTTTCTGTCCTGAACCTCAGGCATAATGTGTTTTGACTGTTATGGGACTTGAACGCGGGAGCTGTTGTTCCGGAGCCTGCGTCTCTAACCTCTACGCTATTTAACAAGGGTCAGTCAGTCAGTCAGTCACTCACTCACTCACTCACTCAGTAAGAGACATTGGCTCTTCTTAGCCGGCTTCGCTTACGCGGTCCGGCAAAAAAACTTATCATATATTCTCTTAGTCCTTTTTTTATTGGTCCGACCTACTGCCCATTCGAATTTGACAGGTTGGAATGATTTGCCACCCCTGTCAGTCTTTAAGTTCCTTATTTTTTACAGACTATGACCCAATCACATTTTAGTACTCACAAGCTGCCAAGCCCAAGCACCTGTGCGCGCGAAATCCCACCTTGTTGTAACAACCATCCATGAAGGCAATGTTATTTCAGCAAGTAAATTTTGCATTAAAGTGCACAGCTTTCTATGACAAACTCATAAGACAAGCGGACTCTGAGAAAGATTGGCTCATGCGAAAAGTACAACAGGCCACCGGACTCCACACCCCCAAATCAAACTGGCAAATGTGAGTAGGCATAATTCTAAGTTGTTACAGTTGTTGTTGTATACACCTGAAACGTACTGTAGGCTGTGAATTTTTCAGAGTATAATGTGTTCATGTTATCCGGAGTACAAACGCTATTTTGTTGTTGTTTCAATCCAATTCATTAATTTGTCACACATGCAATATTTTGTTATAATATAGCTTTTACAGTTGAAACTGTTCATCTTTGCCAGTGAGACGCATAATGTGTTGTTCTGAGCAGTGGCGGAGCTTAGCTTTCTCTCCCATGGGTGCGAACCTTAGCCGCGGAGGCCCCCCCAACCCCACCCCTACCTGATTTCCAAACTAAAAGATAAGCAGATAATATAAATATTTAGTACTATTCTGCCAAAAATGTACGCACGTTTCATGCACCATGATGAACAGAAGCTTGTTATTAGGCTACAACAAAACGTACCTGCAGTTACAAAACTTCACTGCTAGCTGCTTTTGGACCTGGATCATAACTGTAATCCCCTTTCGCTGTAAACTGCGATGCTGCTCCTGTCATTGTAACGTCAGATCTATCAATTTCTCTTGCTTCTGCTGCTCAACAACTTAACTAAAGACATTTCTCAAGGGCACATATCATTATTTCATTTTTATAATGTATTGCTTTTCTTTCCTCTGAGTGGCAGACATCTACGTTCCATTTTTATGTTTTGTTACTTAATTTTCCACTGTTCAGGTCCTTAGACAACGAGCTGACAAAATCAGAGGGTATATCTGCAGAACGCAAGTTGGGGGCATAACTTAAAATGGGGGTTCCTTAATATTAAGTTACGCCCTTTGACGGTTTCCATTGGTGTGGTGTTTTTGATTTAGTGAATGCGTTTATGAAGGAAGAATTACAAAGTCAAGGACGAAGATTTCGGTAAGTGCTTCCATATGACAACCTCTTGCTATACTGTATATTTAGGGATAGTTAACGTGTTCACTAAGATCGCTTATCTGTTAAATTCTTTGAATCTGAGATTCGAATAGCTTGTCAGTGACAGAACACAGAAAACACGATAACCCTTATAGCTACGTTTAAAGATAGCTAGCTACGCGACGAGGTAGGCTACTTGTTAGCCTGCTCTAGTCAATTAGGGTACGTTATAACTAACTAAAGATGCATGATGCACCTGTCACTATATGCAAGCAGGCAAGATCCATTTATTTTTTAGCTTCATATACACTATGTTGTCATTATTTAGAAATGTAAACAAAATAATAATTTGTCATGGCCATCTTCTATGCAGTGTTGTAAAAAGTAGAAGTATTTGGCTGTGTGCTCCAGTTTTGGGAAGTTGCTAAGGATGAGGTAATTTACCTAAACAGAGTTCGTAACTAACCAATGACCTTAATTGATCATTTACACTCTTCCTTTTTATTTTATTGATCACTGGTTAGTTTTGAACTCCCTTTACCTGGTTACTTAGATCTTAATTAGATACTTCCCTAAAGTGGTGAACACAGCCGAACCCAGTTGAGCACTTTTACTTTGTACTTTGTACACCTCTACTTCTTTGTGATTGTTGTGATCTTTCATTTCAGGTGCCAAGATGCGTTATTGACCTGGGGGATGCTGTTGCCTGGGTAAATGCCAACACGAGCCTCTTCTGAGACCGGGTACAAGTCCTCACCTCTGAATGATGAGGAAATACAGGGTGCTGCGCAGCTACTCAGAGAGGCCTCAAGTCTAGAGGAAGAACAAGAAGTTCTCTCCCCATTCATGTTTTTGTTTAATAATTTTGAAGACACTGAAACATTCATGGATGAAATAGACAAAAGAGGACTTATAATAATAATGTAATGATAATAATAAATAATGATAATTTTGAGCTTCTCTGTTAATTATTTTTGTTGATGAGCACTCCTATTAGCTGTCTTTAAACCATCAGCTAATGCTGGTTTCCACACAACAAAAATTACAAGATCCAGAAAACACAGTATAGTTTGACGAGACAAAGAGACAAGAAACATCAGTTGTTTAGCAAGAGTAAACTGGACAGTGTTTTGGAAGTGTTCACCTGGCCATACAACATGATAGGATGAAACCAAAGCCTACAGAATCTGGGCAAAGCTGAGCAAAGCAGTACATAAAGAAACAGTTTAGTTTTGTCAGAGTTGGAATGTAATGTTTTGAATATTTGATGGGGTGATTAAATGTTTAATTGTCTAACTGGCATATCATTTAATTTTGTATTTTTAGGTTATGCCATTAACTTCATGCTTTTGGACTATATTAATTGACTTTCGGTAAAAAAGTCAATTAATATAGTCCAAAAGCATGATTGTCTGTTGTGCTCTTTTGGACCTGTTCTAATTGTAATTTATGTTATTGAATCAACCTTTAGGATAAGGGTTAAATTAGACCTCACATAATCAATTCCAAGACATGTAACACTTATATTCCTCCCAACAATGTTTTAAGTCCATAACCATGTCATTACTCTAGAATTAAAAATGTGCTTGTTCCAGGCACCCCTGGAAAAATGAATATTTCTGTAAACAGATGTTGACCTGACCTGTACATGATGCAAATTAAAACTTGCCACCTTTCTGCAACAGGCTATAGAAAATTCAACACTTCCAGTTACCAATTTCAACTTTCTAGAACAATGCTGTTAAATTGAACAGTGCAAGTCAAAGGAAGGAGAAGCCATTACAATGATTTGTATGAAAACTGGTCAGATCTACACAGCAGAACCCACAGGTCTTGGCAATGGACCTTCAGAACAGTTTAGCTGACACTGAAGTTGTTGCTCACAGGTCCACCGCACAATGTACTTTACACAGCATGTTCACATTTGTGTAATATGTTGAATCTATGGAAAATGCATAAATGGTAATCCTGTATAAACTAGTGCAAAAGGGAGGCCTGTTTCATTTTGAAACATGTAGAGCTCAGATCAACTATATTGTAACTGCAATAAGCAGCATTCTCAACCATCAACCTCCTAATGATGGCCCTCTACTGTATCACATAAAACCAAGCAATGGCTGCTCAAAGAAAAACTGACCATGGCAGGCATAGTATGACTGTGTATGTATGCATGTGTCTGTATTATAACTGCACTCAGCAACTTTCTAAACCACCAGTGTCTTATTCTTGACTGTAACCAAAACATTTAAAACTATTTTTAGAGGCACTTCAGTCTTCAAATTAATATATTTCAGTTGTATGTTATCAAACAATTTGAATCCTGAAACAAAAGACAAGATAATTTTACATAATTGGTACAAGCATAATCAGATTAGAGCGCTTTTTCAACATGAAGTCAAAGCAAATACACTTCTATATCAATGCTTGAACCGCTTGAACCTAGTGTTATATCTTGACAAAAGATAATGAATAAAATCACATGGACTCTTAGATAAAGTTGTAACGTTAGTTAACTCTTCTTCCTCCATTAGCACACTCAACGTAATGACGTCATACCCTTACATGACACCTAACGTCGAACCGTGTGTCAAACCAGGATGTCCCCAAACTGACCAATGGCGAACATCAGTAGGCGTAACTTAATATTCAGGAACCCCCATTTAAACTGACCAATGGGGAACATCAGTGGGCGTAACTTAATATTCAGTTGGTGTAACTTAATATTCAGGAACCCCCCATATTAAGTAACGCCCCCGACTTGCGGTCTGCAGATATACCTTATTGCAAAATACGATGTTATACCCAGGGTTGCCAGATTCAATGACAATATAGGCCCAATCACCCATGAACTCCTTATAAAAACCGCACACTGTCATTAAAAATTGCCCAATTACGGGGGAAACTGTCTTACCTGGCAACGCTGGCTACACTCTATGGTCACAGTCTAGTCGATCATTCAATGCATTATTGAGTCATCAAAAATAAAGATGTTTATCACTTCAATGTCAACTAAATAGTATGTAGCAAATTAATCATAATATCATTTTTTTATGCTTGCTGTAATTTTTTAAACCATAAGATAAACTTCTTGGGGGCCCCTGTGATTGGCTGCCATGGGTGCCACGCACACATCGCACCCATTAAAGCTCCACCTCTAGTTCTGAGTAAAATGCTCTTTTGTTGCTTCAGTCCATTTCATTCTGTACAAACACTATAGACTGTATTTGGGTATTTTATAATACATTTTGATGTACAGTAAAATAGTAGGCCCTACTTTGTGTGTAGGTGGTGGGTGTGTGTGCGGGGCTGTCCCTGACTGTCCCGTATTTCACCCCTATTGAATCTGGTCACCCAAAACCCTAAAATGTATTATATTTATTAGCAAGACATTACACTGACCGTTTTTAGTAGCTGGATTTATATAAATTAAGTGGACATTACTAACAATAGAGTGATATGGCACCTAGGGCTGTCCCAATTATGACATTTGAATGGACGCTTAATTGGCGTACATATAATTGCAATTAACAATTTAATTGTTTACATTGTAGGCCTAAATTGTATGCCACTGTTACAGTGTGAGCCAAATAATATTGTAGGCCTAAAATTACACGTGATGAATCTGGAGATGGTTCCTCAGATTTGGGATGTTTGCGCTTTTTCCACATTTCTGGTGCAAATCCGGCAATTCGCCTCCTTGAAATTATTGGGCTCACCTCTTTCATTAGCTTAAAACCAAAATGCGCCCAGGGCGCTGCAGTTGTGAAAGGCTTTGGTGGTAGTTCGGCGAACTACCCCTAAATCAATGTTGTTAACGACTACTCTTCACAAAACCCAAAGCAATGACAATTACATTTCCTGCGCATCGTGACATTTCACCTCTCGCTTTTCTGCAAATATTATAGCCTAGTTATTTGAAATAGCCTTTCTCACATATTAAAACGTGTTTCAACGCTCAGTTAATTAAAAATGTACAAGGACGATTCATTTTCAAACGTTAATATGAAATAGGACAGCAGATATTTCTATCCATGCATTTTAATGCGCATTTTCTAATTAGTAAATATGGATGGAAATGACAAAAATGTTGACTTATAAAAAATTGTAAAAAATATTTTACACAAGTTTGAGTGTTTTTTTCTTTTGTCAATCAGAGTTGATGCCACAAATCTATTAAATAATAATGTTGCAAAATTACATAACGGTGCATTGGTGCAAAACAATTCTAAACTAGGTTTAAACATACTGGAACTAAGAAATAAATACGTTTCTGTTAAGAATCTGTGCCTATAACTTCCCACAGAGCTGCCAAACGCTCTTCTGCGCCCATTCGCTGGACATCCTAACCAGGCCCGGTGCCAGGACGAAGTGACTGAGGGGGCAGAAAATAATGGTGAGGGGGCTAATCTATTTTTGGCTATTTTTCAATAGAGTATTTAAAACTGAAACTGGGGGGGCAGAAAATTCAACTGAGGGGGCTCAGCACCCTCTTGCCCCCTCGTGACGCCGGGCCTGATTCTAACTGATGGAAACGGACATATTCCGCCTGGTATTTGTTGAGATGTTTCTAACATTTGGCGTAAAAATCCCTTGTTCAGATTGGAAACATATTATGTTGGATTCAAAATATTGTGCAAAAAGATCGTTCTCATAAAAATTATTGCATTCTGGCTCAAATAATAACGATCAGGCAATTATGCAATATCGCAATTATTATGCAATAATTGCGACAGCCCTAATGCCACCCTTGAATTTCAACTTGCCACCCTTCTGCCACCCCATGTAAAATTTTCTAGAAACGCCACTGAGTGAATTCACACTAAAAACAGCCGGACAGCACTGATTATCCAAAAATACTTTATACACAATAATATTAATCATGGGATTGTCACTAGTGAACTATTAATGACATCTTTAGTTAGTTGAGGCCTTAGTTATTTTGAAAAAAAATCAGGATGTTTGTTAATTAAACTGTCGAAATGTCATGTGTTTTTAGAATATATTAACCTATTTAAAGAGTCTTCATGGACAACTCCAGATAGACTCTAAATGAGTTACTTCAGATATTATCCAGTTTATTATACACAAACATGATAGGTAGTGCATAACTTATTTTTAGTGAATTTGATCCACATTATTTTCAGTTCACCAACTGGTAACTTGCAAATCCTTCAGAGATGTGGAGAGCACGCAGGGGTTTAGACAGCTGGCCCACTTTGGCTGGCTGGAGAGTAAGTATTTTCTAAATAGTTAGAAAACTAATTCAATTTTCAGGTAGCAATCAACACTTATCTTACTATACTGTTACGTATAATAAAATATTGAGTTGATTTGGTCTTGGGCTTGAATGCTTGGGAAATTGTTTGTCTGATCATTTTGGCATATCTAGGCAAATAATATAATCATTGTCGATGTACAACTAAAATTGATATGGCCTTTTAAGAGTTTTGAGTTAGGATGGTATAAACATGTGAAACAAAATTGTTTTGGTGTCTGGCTTAAACAGTGTTCAAGAGATACTGTTGGTAAGCTAATACTAGTAATGTAAATGTAATATTCCTAGCCAGTAACATTACAGAATGTTTAGTTGGGATAGCCATAACATAGGAAACAGTTTGTTTTATGTCTGTCTGAAGTGATTCTTACCCAGCTAACACGTTACGTAACCACGACCAACCGTGACTTTATGGATTGGTAATGGATTGGTAATGTCATGACATTACCTTCTCACAGCGTTGTGGCAACGTTATTCGAAGGTAAATGCATGACCACATAATTGGTAATCTTCCTTGCCTCCTCAGCACGTGGCAGGAGCGTAATTACACAACATCCTGACAAGGTAACTACTTACGTACCTGTTTCGTAACGATCCTACGTAACTCCAACGTTATCGGAAGGAAATTAATGACCACGTAATTGGTCATCTTTCTTACCTACTCAGGATGTAGCAGAAACGTAATTACACAATGTACTGACAATGTAACAACTTTCGTACCAGTTTGGTAACGATCTTACGTAACTACAACCAAGAAATATGAAATCCTATTTCGTTGCTACAACGTACTTTGCTTACAATGACATTACTTGCCACCACATCTGAAACCACGTATTCCAAATATTTCAAGGTTCCCCTGGAGAGCTTTTGAGACACAAGAATTCCCCAATCCCCGCAATTCAAATAATTCTATATAATCTCCCACAACACCAGACGGAATGCGTACACAAATTGTAAACTGTGCAGGCACAGATGTGCCACAGCTCAAGCGTCCCGCCATTTCTTGTTTGTTATAGTTTGTACTCCAAAATAGTCGTCAGAAGTTTACAGTATTTCAGCAGACATGACAGGTAACTACAGCACTTTTATTTTACCCCAGTTTAAGATAATTCTGATTTATGTTCTCATTTAGTCGTGTCTGTGAGTTTTTACCAGTACTCTTCTGCTACTGTGGTTAGCCTACAGTACTAGTTATTGCTATTTAGAAATGTTGAAATCATTGATGTTTATCATACTTTAGTTTATTGTAGTCTAGCAATTTTCCAATTTAGTTGTTTTATAATTTAGTTGTGTAGTCTACATTATAGTATACCTAGCTAACTACTGCAGGTAGCGCAGGTTTTTTAAGGTATGCCTGGCTAACTAGCTACTGCAGCTAGCTAACAGTACTGTACGACTACGTTAACAAACATCAGCTTAGTTCGTTAAGCCAACATCATTTCTGGACAAGGAATCTCAGGTAAGCTTATTTACCTTCTTTACAAAGCAGACAGATAACTATCTGTCATATAGTGAAAATCATTTTGGTAGTTCCCATCGAATTACATTATGTCTAGCAAGCCAACTAACGTTAGCTCAAACGTTAGCATGCTACATTACAGTACAGTTAAGTAAGTGAACTACTAGCTAGCTTGGTTGGTAGATTTTTTCCCCAGTCAGGTTTTTTCCCCAGCCCCACCCCTACTTCCTGCTGCTATGCTAGTAAATGTGTGCTTAAGTTGTTGTTTGTTGGCCACTGGTGTATAAGAGGGATAAACACCTCAGAACATGTCCTTGGAATGATGAACTCTGAGAAGGGAGTTGAGTGTTTATGTCTAATATAGATGAACATCGAGTCACCTCACAAGTACTTAATGTAAAGATTTTTACTATGAGTTCCACAAGTCATGATTCAACAAGACATTTAACAAAATTGTAAAAGTGATATAAATAAATTACAAACTAATTGAATCAAATGGTGGACACTGTTTTGTACTGTTTTTAAACTGGTTTTCATTGTCCATGTCCAGGTGCAGCAACGGGTCCAACGGCAGAGGAAGGTGAAGATAGAATCAAAGACCACTCAGACTCATTTCTGACAACAAGGAAGAGTAAAGCGTCCGTCTTTGCTTGTGTTATTGCATTTTGTCAGTTGGATATTAATTGTTTGTTTCAAATTTATAGTTCATGTTTTCTTATCTTCATGATTTCACAATTATTCACCAATTGAGAAGAAAAGAACCAAATAAAGAGTAAAGCATTCATATTGGTTTGTGTTATTTTGTTTTAATTATTTGTAAAAGGGCAATTTGATAATATTTCTAAATTTGATCAGTTGATAGCTGGAACAAAAATTTCAATGATTGGAGAAGGATAGAACTCAACTAGTGGAAAAACTAACTGTTTATCATGGCTATTGCCATTGAAGACCTACAATTTCATTGGAGTTAACTAGATGAGATTTGCTACTTTATCCTTCCTGATGGTTATGAAGTCCCACACAGTTCTGATTTCTGTGCTGTTGACAAACTTGGGAGTGTGAGGTGGGTGATAAATAAAATATTTTTTAAATTACATAAATGTTCTTGTTTGTAAATGTATATACTTTTTTGCTACATATACTTTTTTGCTACATATGGGGCTCTTGTATATTACAGGATATGTCATGTACTTTGCTAGGAGAAAATGTCTAGACTGATGATCTAACAGCATTGCCATTTTTATATGTGGGAAGGGTTTAATTAAATAAATGTATAATTATACATAATAACTCACTGTAAAACTAAACAGTATAGAACCTTGTTGAAATGTGTTGTGCACATTTATGAGTTCATGGAACAGTTGGAGCAGGTAAACACAAGGTTGGAGAAAACTGTCAAGGTGTTGACTGGACAGAAATGAACTTAGCTGTACATGTTCTAGCTGTATGTATGAAAAAAAATGTAAGAGTAAAAAGGGCAATGAATGGTCAACTGGATAGGATGCCTGGGATTCGCGATAACCAACCGACAACCTTAGAGATATCACGTTGCCACGACATGCTAGCGATCAACTGACAACGTCAATTAGTTACGTTGTAGCGACAACAAGAAAACTTTCACTTTTCCGGTTGTGACAACGTAACTGACAACGTTGCTGCTACCTAATTTCGGTTGCCAGATAACGTCGTAACAACATTCTGACAACGCAAATTTGTTAGCTGGGTAGATATTGTTAGTGGGTTGAGTAATAATATTTAGCTATGCAAATGTATAATCATATTGTTATAATTTAGATGTAGGTTTTACATGTACTGTTTTTAATTGTATTATGTGTAAGTAGGGCAGCACGATTTGGATAAGATATTGAATCGCGATTTCTTTGACAAATATTGCATTTACGGTTGATTTGAGATTTTCAAACATGGGTGTAAACAGCGTAGATAATCTCACTTAAAAATAGAAATCTACATAGTGTGCTATTAAACTGAATAAAAGCAATAAAACGTTTAACTACTCATTTAATGCAATGCCGTTTGCTCTATTTGTGTCGTTGCCGTAGCTAGTTAGGCAAAATTTCTCAACCCTTGAGGTATATTTTCTCCCAAATTAAGTATATTTGTAGGCACAGACATTGAGGCTGAAACTTTCAATAACCAAGTGTGGGGCAATAGCATTAAGATAACATGCAAGCCTGCTAGAGGCTAAGTAGAACTAAGAAACATTGTACCTGCATTAGAGGAGGGGGTGACAGGATCCTTATCTCACTAGAATAGCTGGGAGCAAGAACAGACCCCTTTGGAATTCGGTAATAAACGGGCAGAATGCCAAATAAGGGAAAAGACGCTATAGCTAG
>JACXGI010010175.1:0-28474 GCA_016801175.1 Esox masquinongy
GTGTGTGTGTGTGTGTGTGTGTGTGTGTGTGTGTGTGTGTGTGTGTGTGTGTGTGTGTGTGTGTGTGTGTGGACAAAGGGAGCACTATTTGTGGTCGGAGGGAGAAGGGAGGGGGAGGAGTCAGAGAGTGGAGAAATGTCTTTCCCTGGAGCACCATCATATGAACACCCGACTATGGGTCATATGATGAGCAGCACAGAGGACTTACGTGTCAGGGTGGGGGCGGGAACCTTCGGTCATGTTACCGCATTTCCACTTCTTGTGCTACTTCAGGTGAAATCCGTTACCCTCTGTGACCAATACGGTCGAACCTGAAGGGTTTGGGATTAAAACCCGCCGGGTACAGCATGTATAAAGGAATTGCTGAGAGGTAACCCCTGCCCTTCCTGCCCCCATTCCAGGCCTCATGTGACCTAATGCTCTTATTAGATTTGCTGCTTTGCTTTGGGTTTACTATAAGTAAGTTGTGCCTTTGATGTCTTCCTAAAATTCAGGCTCTATCATTCCTGCCGATGTTTTTCCCAGACGATGCCTCGTTTCCTTTCTCTCATGCTAGTCCTTTCCTTACCATTTCAACCGGTTTTTGAATAAGTCTGCAGCCCAAACTCTTTTTTTTCCATATTTTTGGTATTTTTTTTTCGGGAAATGCAATAGGCGGGTCACAAGCATTCTCAGTAAAGCCTTAGGCGTAGTGTACATCTGGTCCCTGACATAGAAAGTGATCTATTTATTCCAGTCGCCCTCGACTGGCCGGGGATTCAGGTGGTTCTCTCCATTAGCAGATGACTGCTCAACAATGGGCCCTTCATCCACATAGAGCTCCATGATCACAAGACTGAAGGCTGTTTTCAGGGGCTTTCAATCCAGCCCAGTGTTAGAAGACCAGATTTCGGTCACTCTAGTGTCAGGTGTGTTTTTCCTGGGTTAGGGCGACAGCCTGCGTCCCTGCTCTAACTGATCCATTGACACTCACAGCCTGGTTGAGCAGAAGCTGCTGGTTCAGGTCTTTAAAGGGTTATTCCGTTTCAGCTCAGCAACCATGACAGAATGTTCTGCTGTTTTCGATTGACATTCTTGCACCATTATTCAGTTTAAATTAACCTAATATATTCCACCGACATTGGCAAATTCAATCTAAAGGATTGTCATAATATTCAGTAATATACAGACCAACACACACGGGAAATGTCAAAAACAATATTTTATTGTGTTCATACTTGTGCTTCCGGAATCTGGAAACGCAAAACTTTGTTCAGAAGGTTATTCCACTACTTAGTATGTTTTGTCATGATATTTATTTATGAAAGCTCATTTTTGTACGCACTAATGGTGGTTCCAGCATCTTAGAAACAGCTGACCTCATGGGATTTTCACTACACTATAGATAAGAGTTACTGTACCGTTTAGAGAATGGGGCAATAAACAAGAAAACATCCAATGAGTGGCTGGTCTGGGTGAAAACACCTTGTTAATGAGAGAGGTCATAGGATAATGGACAGATTGTTTTAAGCTGAAAGGCCACAAGCACTGAAACAACCACTCTTGATGGCAGTGGTGTGCAGAAAGGTATCTCTGAACACACACGTGTTAATCTCATCAGGACAAAGTGATGTTTGTCAACATATTTGCCTCAATTGACTGTGCATTTTTTGGGGCTAAATACTGCAAATGGTGTTGATACGTGACTTTGTCTTATAGATGTTTACACAGTTATCAAAATGCAGAGGATTTGTAAGCCTACACAAAACACAGATCTTATTTGAAGTAAAAAAAAATCCACTATGGTAGAAACGAATGGTGAAACAACGCAGAGACAAGTTTTCGGTTTTGCTGAAAGGTGTTCTGGGCATTATGATTCCTGTGAAAAATGTTTCAGGAATCATAATCGTATCAGTTCCTATCTAGGCTACATAACCATTTTCAGAATGTTGGAAGATGGAGGGTGTAAGTTCTCTTGTGCTTTTAGAAGTGGAATGACTTACTGTATGTTTCTAATAAGTTAAGAGCTAGGCCAATGCTGGGCTGCACTCTGCTGTGGGGTAGCTGATTGATGTGTTTCTTCCAATAGGGCGAGCCGAGGGGCTTGTCATGTTGATGTGAGACCTGATACATGTAATTGTAGACACTGGCGTTCAGTGGAGCTGCCAAACAGACACACAAACTGTCAGACTGGTGTTTTTTTTAACCATTAATCTCAGTCCACAATGTGTCTAGTGAATGACATCTAGGACTGGGGGGACAGGAGGAATGTCACTTACACATGACACATACATTGTTCTGTATGTTGGCTAATGAAGCTCATTGCCATTTCACAAGTTAATGTAATTTCTCACGAGTACTTCAAACACACAGATGTATGTATGTCATTATACAGTGTTTTAATCTATTTCTGCCTCTCTGTGCCTCTCTGTGACTCTGTGCCTCTCCATGACTCTGTGCCTGTCTGTCTCTCTCTCTGTCTCTCTCTTCCTATCTTTGTCTCCGTATCTCTGTCTCTCTCCTTTTCTGTCACTCTCTGTAGAGATACATAGTGTTTGAGGACAGTCAGGAGACCGAGAAGAAGGACCTTCAGAATCGACTTGTCCTGATGGAGTCACATGCACGTCACATAGAGCTCAAGACCAGGAACTACTCAGACCAGAGTGAGTCTTACACAAGCATGTGGGTTTCAGGGCCTGAGCTGAAGCCGTAACTGGATAGTGGAAAGAAGGGCTCGGGAAATGTGTCCTAGTGTGGTCTGGTATGACAGTGATATTGACTGACCTGTATGGTATCCTCAGGCCAAAGAAACAAAGCACATGATGTCCGTATGACTGAGTGTGGTTTTATACAGTGTCTTGCAAAGTATTCAAACCCCTGATCAGTTCTCTCATTTGACTGAAATACAGTACATCAAAATGTTTTTCTGTTAGATATTTTAACAGAGATCAAAATCAAACTTCAGGATTCATGGTGATATAGTATTTTATGTTGGATGATACATGATATTTTATAACTATAAGAAAAGGGAGTCTTGAACGTGTTGACTGAGCGCGCGCGCACACACACACACCGCCTGACTTGATATTCACCAGCACTCACAGCCGGGTCCACAGTCCTTGTTCTGTCAAATTCTGTTTTATCACTTATCACCATTTAAAAAAATCACTTTAACTGCCTCTAACACGCAGTAACCTAGATGGGGAGAGTCACAGTGGTTACGATCATATGTTGACTCATGTGGAAACACTCATGATGCCAACAAGGTTAGCTCATAGTCCAGGTTGTGTAGAAAGTGTGTCTGTTTGGAGCGACGATGATGAACAGGACATGTATAGTACACCGCAAGTCCTAAACATCCACAACCCCCTACTTCCATTTCCCAGTACACACCCACCACAAAGCAGGTGGTTTCCTCCAGGGTTATTTCTGTCTATTCTCTAGTCTGTTCCTTCTTGTCTATTGGTATTCAGTAGTCATGGTAACAGATGCATTTAAAAATCCCATTTCCAGCTGAGCGAAGTCCTAGGCATTCACCAAACCACCACTGAGGTCTGAGTTTGAAGCTTTAGCTAACATTACCTTTTTCTATTGCTCTGAAGCCAATCTCAGTCAGGAATGTCATATTCCTTTTAAATACAGAGATAAAAACCCAGTGACAACAGTCAACATATAGCCTATAGGGAGAGAGGGGGGATAGCAAATGATGTGAGAACTTAGCAGGTTTCTTTGCAGGTATTGACAACACTGTCAACTGTGTTGCCATTGAAAGTGAGCAGATGGTAGGCCTGGGTTAGTGTCTCAGACCTGCACACTCTGCCTTTGTGAGATGGCATTGTTGAGCTGGGCAGTCATCTGAGCACATACAACGTTGCCAGGGTGTTTTCACTATAAACAGCCCGTACCAGCCAAGTTGAAACGACAGTGGAAGGAGTAACAGAGCTCAGAGGCAATGTGCATTTCTGACATAGTGGAGTTAATTCTAATGTCTGTTTACTTTTTCATTTTACATTGTCATGTATTGTCTTCTAGCAGATACTTGTATCCAGAGACACTTGTTTGGGTTCCTGTCTGTGGCAGTTTTGGACCATTTATGACATGATTGGCATATGCTCGTTTGCCAGTCTTATAGCGTCTGTACTTGACTTTTCTTTCTTGGGCATTTTAATGCTTTATTTGTCTGTTTGAACAGGTAGTGACTTCTTGCTTAAAGAGCAGTGGGCCAGATTCAAACCCATGCTTCAGCAGTACATGTGTACTGGAGGCATTGGATTATACCATTAAAGCTAACTTTTAGATGGATTTGGAAGAGCCTGTGCATCAAGTAGCAAAACACAAGTGTTAAATGTGAAAAGAATGGGATACAGTTAGTGATGGCCATTCGAGGCTTCATTACTGTTCTTCTAGCAGCAGGATATTATGCTAGCAGTGCTAACTCAGATTTTCTTTTTCAAAATAAAAGACATCATTGAAATATATAAGTTAATATAGTTAACAATCTAGTCTGTACATTTTATGTTTAATGTCCGTTCCAATGTTATTCTTGTCTGTTTGTTTTCACAGATTAGATTGTCAACTATATTGCCTTATACATTTCAATGATGGCTTTTATTGTGATAACGAAAATCTGTGTGCCGCCAGCATAATATCCTGCTGCTAAAATAACGCTAATGAAGCCTCGAATGGCCATCACTAGATAGTTTTTCTAACAAACATTTCAAAAGCTGTCTGGTGGGCAACAAAAGTGCAAGTTATTTTAAGTGAGACTTTTGGGTGTGTGTGGTGACTGGTACAATTTTTTTGTATGCAAAGGCTTAGGACTGCTTAAGTTTGTCTTTCGGAAGCATTTACTTAGGTCAGGATTTTTGCTACCCAAAAATGTGTCTATGAGTGTTGCATTAGCCAGCCAGTGGATTTTACTAGTTCTATAGTGCCATCTGGTGGTTATGTGCTGCTACTACAACAGACTCCAGTTCAACACCGTCATTTGCTTCTCATTTGGGAACATATTACAGATGTCTGCTTGCAGATATTATGTTGTTCCGACTTGTACACCCCAATTTTGTCTTTATATGCTCTCTTCCATATTTTCCTATTGACCATGTAGTTTGATTTTGACTGAAATCACACGGTTCTTTCTTCCAGTCGGCAGATTGGAAGAACGAGAAGCTGAGCTGAAGAAAGAATACAATGCCCTCCATCAGAGACACACAGAGGTATGGGGAAAGGGGGGAGTGTTATTGTGTGTGTTATGGCAAATATTGAAAATCCATTTAGTTTCATAAATCCCTCATGCCTACAGTTAACATTTCACATTTGGGTGATAAACAGGAGTCCCAACCCGAGTAGAGCTTATCATTTCATGAATACAGTCAGAATCTGGTTATTGAGGTGATAAACAGGGTGCCCCATCTTTTACTGGATAGAATTAAGCTATTCTGGTGTGGAACAGTTGACATTTGTTTTAATGGTTGTAGAATGCCACCCCAAAAGGTATCCTGGAATAGATTATACAGTATTTATTAGTTTACCCCCTTAAAAGAAAATTGACCTGCATATCGTAACTGCGGATCACGTGTACTTAGTGAATCGTAGGGGGCGAGCCGCACAATAACATACGCTAACATACTGTTGCATCCCTAGTGTTGACAGAGACCTCCCAAGAAGATTAGAATGTGAAACCACTAACATGGCTCTTAACAAACTCATTTCACCTAAATTAAAACAGTTAAATTACCTGTTGGAATCATTTAAATATATGATGAATAGATTGGTGCTGTTCGGCATTGCAACAAATAAAAAGGCCTAGCAGGAGTTACGAAAGCGTCGAACCCAAAGTGCTGGTCTGGTACCGTATTTTTTATATTCCCTTTTAAACCAGTTTTAGGACTGCTACTTTAATTCCATGCTACTAGTCAAACTGACTCCAGTGAGGAATGGAGAATGAAATGCGGAAGGTGATGGGGATGGAGAAGTGGACGAGAAAGAGGCACTTAGAACTAGGTCAACTGAAGGAGGTTGGAGCGTGAGCTGCTCCAATATTTAGCATCTTGTCATGAGGCTGCAGCTCAGGCTGTTGTCTAAAGCTGGAACCAGACAAAACAAACCCACTGGTGTTTCCATAATGCAGTGGAAAAGACGCCACAGAGATATACCACCCTGGCCTACATGGACAGCAGCACATTTACAGAGGGATGGAAATGAGATTTGACAGATGATCACGTGGACAGCGACAGACCCACTCGCAGACAGCGACAGACCCACTCGCAGACAGCGACAGACCCACTCGCAGACAGCGACAGACCCACTCGCAGACAGCGACAGACCCACTCGCAGACAGCGACAGACCCACTCGCAGACAGCGACAGACCCACTCACAGACAGCAACAGACCCACTCACAGACAGCAACGGACAGCTGAATATCCTACGTGTTAGAAGGCTGCCTGTTCCGGCTCTACTTTAACACAAAGACACAAGCAGCAGGCGTCAGTGCCACGTTCATGGTTACATTTATGTAGTCCCTGGCCACACAATAACCCCCTCGGTCCCTGTGTGGTATTTCCCACACAGATGATCCACAGCTACATGGAGCACTTGGAGCGTACCAAACACCAGCAGCACACGGGGGTGCAGGAGGCGCCCTCAGACACAAGCACAAGCAGATCACGGTAAGACCGCACACACACACGTGCACAACTGCCAAACGTAACGTCCAAAGGCCACTGTGTGTTCAGCAACAGGGACACAACCTGTACTTCCTGAGTGCTCTGCTGGCTCGTGGCCAGGTCTCTGTGTTGGTGTATGACTGATGTCTGCGTGAAACGTGAACATCCACCGGCGAAATAAGCGATGTGAAGTGCTTCAGCGCTGCCGACGCCACTCCCACGCGCTCTGCTCTCCACAGGCCCACTTTAAATGTAGGTCAGGAAAGCTGACGGAGACGAGACCGACTATGGGAGTTGCAGCAATACGGTTAAGCGGTTAGTGTAGGGGCAGAAACCGAATTCTGGTTCGAATGGTTCGAATCCCTGTTCTGGCAAGGAGGTGTTATGTTCTTGGCCCCTTAAACCGAGCGCTTAACCCTAAATGACAATAATGTCAATGTAAAATGAATGTAACTGGGAGAGGACGTGGGGAGAAATGGAGGGAAGGATGGGCGAAGAGGGTGGATTGAGAGGAAGGAGGAGGCGGATGGTATTTGAGGTGATGTGTTAAAGAGGGCAGAGTTGGATAAGAGATTGGGAAAGAGATTGAGCTGGGATTGGAAAATCTGCTAGTAAAATCTGATGGATGTAAATCAGGCCAGAAGGTTGGCAATTGACAGTCAGATACAGTAAGCCCAAAGTATGATGATTATGATGAGTGATTCAGAGCTGTAATGTTTTAGTCTGCTGTGCAGATCAGATTATGTAACAGCAGTAAAGAGGCTGTGCTCTGCCATCCAGAGGGCTCTTCATTTGACCACAACATCAGATCAAAGCAGAGTGGATAGTTACTTAAACGTAAACCGATTTAAACGTGTGCTCACTGTTTACGATCAGTGTTTTCTCTTCGCGAGGTGCTTATTTCAGCATTTTCCCTGAAAGAAGTGTGGTCTATTCATGCAGGAAGACAACCAGGGGTTGCGGTGCATTGCCTACACCACAGCTGAGAACTTATATTACGCCTGAACACACCACTTGGCATGGTATATTGGTCATATCGAACAGCTGGAGGTGCTATTAAACATTGTTTTCCAACACAGTAGAACAGTGTGTTTTTTTTTGGTCCTCATAATGTGGTCTCCATGCTAAAGTTTTCAGACAATATGCCTTCAAGTTTTGAACCACCTGGTTTGAAATCTACTTTGTGTAGCGGTCCACTTCAGCCTGGCCATTCCCTAAGGGTTGTCCTCCCTGTGTTTCCCTGGCTCAGCTAATCAGCATTGAGCTGAGGGGAGGCATATGCTGCCAGCTCTGATGCTGCCTCAGCATCCAAGGGAGAGGGGTGGGAGAAGGGGGGGGGGGGGGGGGGGGGAGGGAGAGAGAGAGGGGGAGAGAGAGAGAGAGAGGGAGGGGTGAGAAGAGAATGAGCAGTGAAAGCGACAGTGGGTTCTAGACTGCAACGCGGCAGCAGTGTCTCAGCTTGGTGAAGAACAACCAGCAGAAGGATCGTCTGCCAGGAAGGGGGCATAGTATTTCACCAAAAGACAGCAGAAGGGGAGGGGTCAACTGTTCAACCCCACCCCCTGGATGATGTCACGGCAGCGTTGATCTGAATCCGGCATCACTCCACTGTCTCTCTCTGCCTCCGCAGCTGCCCCAGGGATTACTGCTGTTGTTGTTTCTGAGGCCGCTCTCTGGCCCACTCGTCTGAGCTCCCATAGTGGCGCTGGTCTCTACTCTCTGGCCGAGCTCCAGTTCCGGTGTACCTGGGCGTCCTTCTCCCTCGGACACAGAAACGGAGTGTATGTGAGGATTGTTTAGTGGACAGAAACGAGAGGGAGTGCACGCGTGCGTCATCAACCAGGGACAGTGTGTGAATCACGCCGTTGGCGTGATTTAGCATCGCCCCCCCCCCGACCCCCGGCGTCGCCCCCCTCCCTTGGTCCCAGCAGTGAGGGGGCGCTGGGCCATGTTCAAGGGGGGGCCATGAGCCCGGGTTGTATGCTGCTGTTTGTGTTTGGCTTCGTGGGGGGGGCCGTGGTCATCAACTCTGCCGTGCTGGTCTCTCTGTCTGTCCTACTGCTGGTGCATTACTCCGTCTCTACTGGTCTGCCTGCCCTCCCCAGCCTGACGCCACCCAGCAGGTACTGTGTGTGTGTGTGTGTGTGTGTGTGTGTGTGTGTGTGTGCGCGCGCGCGCGCGCGCGCGCGCCCAGCCTGACGTGACCCAGCAGGTATCGGGGGTGGGTGTGTGTGGGTGGGTGGGTGTGCCCAGCCTGACGTGACCCAGCAGGTATCGTGTGTGTGTGTGCGTGCCCTCAGCCTGACGTGACCCAGCAGGTACCAGACATGTCTGTCTGTCTTGGGGTGTGTGTGTCCTTTCCGCAAGTAACTGTGGATGGGAGTGGTTACTCTTCCCTCTTAAATCACCTGTCATTTCATCTGCTCATCCTTCTGACCAACTCCCTGGCTCAGCTGTCATTGTGTCCTTCATCCCTGGCTGAGTAAAGCCAGTTGCCAGGCTATGAGCGTGTGGTTTCCATGGTGTTGCTGTGAAACCGTCAGGTGTTATGGGTCTACCGACTGAAAGTAGGTCAAGAGAGGGAGAGAGAGAGAGCTCCTCAGCTAGTGGATAGTCTCAAACATACTAATCTCCAGTTTAATATTACAGTGTATTTTCCTTTATGTAGTGAATCCTGTTGAGGTACAAAACATCTCTTTTACAAGAGGTTCCTGTCCAAGTTAGCTGTAATCTTTTTCAATGTTTTAATAACAACTGTTGGATATTTATGTGAAATGGAGGGAAACATTTTTCAGTACAGCTGGTTTCTGGTTTATCTCAAATGACAAGTAGTGACAGTGACCATGGTGGCCCTGAGTTTGACCTGAGTTGTCTGCGTGTCTGTCTCTGCATCTCTTTAACTCCATGTCTCTGTTTCTCTCTTCCTTTCTCTCTGTTGCTCTCTTTCTGTCTCTTTTTGTCTCTGGGTATCAGCCTATAGCGGTGTGCCTATTGTTTATGTGCTGCTACCATTCAATACAGCCTGCTCTTTTGAACAGGGGAGCCTTTGTTTCTGCCTACTGTATCTTTCTGATAGCTACTCATTGATGTGGCTGGATTGATATTGTGAACTACGATGATCAGAGGCTGACCATGTTTCTCCTATTCAGATTCAGCTGGGAGGAAAGGCTGCAGAAACAAAAACATGTACAGAGTTACACCTGGAGCATGTAGGCTAACTCAGGGCTGTGTGTGTGTGTTTGAGGGACCTTTCGTGTCGCCAAATTACCAAACTGTGACTGCTGAGTTGACGTCGACGTGGCGAAGCCACTGTGCGCACACTTTGTTTTGTGGGGAGGTAGCGACGCTAGCAAAGCCATGTCTGTCAATAAGGACGTGGAACAGAAGAACCACTACTGTGTGAATGTAGAAGCTCTACAGTCACCAGCCTGATATAGCCACACTGTCCTGGGAGACCAGTGAATCACAGGGGCGTGACATCTAACCGACACACTCTGAGTTACCTCCTTACAAACTCTGTGATTGGCTTGTCTTTTCCGCACCAGCTTTAAAGGGCCCGCGTGAAGGTGTCGTATGACGCTGGTATGCCGCGTGATGTGTTTAGGTCACTAGCGTTATTCCTGCAGCAAGGTTATTGATGAGCTTTTAATGACTTCCGATGGAGGTCACGCAGTGTCAGACTGTTATATAAACAAGTCAACCCCACCAAACGCTCCCAACCCAGAACGCCCATTGTTTTTCTGTATCCAGGAAGGAGCGTCCAATCTCCATGGGGTTATTCTCGTTACCGGGAACTGATTTGACCCCTGACCCGCTGCAAGACCCAACGGAAACGCCATCTGAACCATGGAAGCATAACGACCTGAATCACCCGCGCTCCAACACCAGCCTTAAGGTAACAACATTCCCTACTACGTGTCAGTCGCCTCCCAGAGGCCTGTCATTGGTCTAACATGCTGCCACTCTTGGATACAGCCGCTCTGTTTTCACCGTGCGAGTTGAGTAGGCACTCCTTGGTTTGAATCAGGACCGGCTGTGTGAGAAGGTGACGTAAACAGACCTGACCACCGCTCTCGCCACTCCTCCTGGCGTTTCCCAGGAACCTGAGGGCTGACGTAAGGGTCAAGGGTTATTTGGCCCAGAGTCGATGGTGTATGCCTGTGTCACTGTGCCAGGGGCTGGGAAGGCGTGTTGAATAGGAAGCTTGATTCAGTGTGTCGGCAGTACCAAAGCACCATTGACAGGGAGACTTCAGTGTGCCTGGAATTACTAAGTGTGTGCGTGCGTGCGTGCGTTGGGGGGGGGAAGTGGTACCATTTGGGGCCGGGAGCAGGGGAAGACAGGAATGGAGGAGAGAAGACAGGAAGACAGAGGAGCTGCTGGAAGCTCCCTGTGGTTGCCCATAGAAACCACACTGCCAGCAAAACTCTGTTGGGAATATTAATTCATGCTTCGCTAATTGCCTATTAATTTGTAGTAATATTTTCCCGCTCGTGGGTAGAGTGATTCAGACACCAGGAGGAAGTCTGACCCTAGCAGGAGTTGGAAAACAACATTTCACGTAGGACTGGAGACCATGACTGCAATGTAATCTACTGGGGTTTAGGCTTTCAGCTCAGCCTTGGTTGCTACTGAATCAGCCCTATAGACAATGCTGGTGTCAATGTGGATCTCTCATGGGTTTTTTTTAGTGCACAGCCACACACACATTCTCACTCAACCTTTCAACCAGACTCCCACAGTTCAGACTCACAGCAAAACCTTTGTTTCACCCTCTGACTCACCATTTCCCAAAGATCTATACAGTTTTTGTTTACACTCTTTTTCATCTAGTCTTTCTATCTAACTTTCCCCTTTTCCCTAATCACCACCAATCTTTCTCTCTCTGATATGTGCACACACAAACAAAGCAACTAACAGTGTCTGGTCAGGAGGTCTTTGTTACTGTTGTCATGGATGAAGTCTGATTTATCAGTCAGAAGGAGAAAAGGGAATCCCCTAGGCTCTGACAAGTACTACTATGGCAACAGTAGAGAGGATGATGCTGGCGAGGGAAGTAGAGGTGGAATTATCCCACGGATAGAAGAACAATGTGTATGGAAGCTAATAATATAATACCTACAAATAATAATATGTAGTAGAGGTTTTATTACATCACTGGTAACCTCATTATTTTATCATTTTTGTATTTTATAAAAATTCAAAAGTTATTACATCATTAGTTAGTATTATGATATTGGTGTTTATTAGATAATTACCTTCTAGACCAGGGCTGCCCAACCCTGTTCCTAGATATCTACTGTCCTGTAGATTTTCTCTTCAACCCCATTTGTGACTAACCCGATTAAGCTTTTTATCCAGTTAATTATTAGAATCAGGTGTGCTAAATTCGAGCTGGAGAGAGAACCTCCAGGACAGTAGATCTCCAGGAACAGGGTCGGGCAGCCCCGTTCTAGATCATGGGATAGTCCCATGGATAGAGGGGGAAGTATGAGACAACACCAGACTACAAAATAATAGTTTGTTCTGTTTGCATCCTTTGGAGAAATGTTTTGCTAAACAACTAAAGGAACAGAAGGGTTAAAATTAAGAGACCCCTGCAAATTGAATGCTTCTCTTCACTCAAAACTTTCCTTTTCAACTTTTTTGGAAAGGAAAGAAAAAGGTGCAGTGGTCTCTTAAATTTTTCCAGAGCTGTATATATTTATAATATATATATTTTACATACATCTTCAGTTCTATCCATTCTGATTGCACCTCTCCATTTTCTAATCTTGTGGCCTGTGATGTGCTTTGGCGATGTGAATCAGTCAAATGTGGCTCTAAAAAGGGACCCTTGCTGTATTTTCTCCTCTAACCCAGTTGGGGACACCAGATTCCCTGAGCAGAGGACAGGTGCTTTTGGCCAGTCAGCAGGCTGAACAGAACCAGGTCCAAACCACCATGTCTTTGTCACGCCCTGTAGTTGCTGTGTTGTTGTCGTTGACAGCTCGTCATAGTAGATTCATCTTTGTGCCTCATAGAGCAATAGTGTCCTGCCCGCTGCATGTTACCTAAACCAGTCACTCACCGGGTGGAGCGTTTCATCCGGGGACTGAATCCAAAGTGGACCATATTCCCGTTGCGCTCTGCCAAAAGTAGTACTCTACATAGGGGATATGATGCCATTTTGGATGCACCCGCATCAGTGGTAGAGAAGGCTTGCTACGAATGCTAATTAGAGCGATCTCTGCTTTAAACCAATAAACTAGCCTTAGCAATAGACTTGACTAAAACATTGTTTTCTACTGTGTGCTCTAACAACTTTTATTTTGTAGATGTTTTGCCTTTTTTGTTTGAGTGACGGGTGTCACATCCTGAGTAACAGTCTCTCAGGCTGTTTACACAGGATGCCCAATTAGGTTATTCTATTTTTACTATTTGTTTTTCTATTTTTACTATCATTTGAGATATTTTCAAGCTAAAGTGACCCGTTTTAGTGTACTTTGTGTTTTCTTGGTTTGTTTTATGATCTTTAATTCTATTGTCTTGTAGCCTAAACATTCAGGATAATTAGTTTGAGTGTTCAGTGATGTTTGTTTTACAGGGTATTAATGGTTGTGTTGCATTAGATGCATCTTTTATTTTACATGTTTGCCTTTTTCTTTGTTGGATAAAGAAGCTATTTGTTGCTTTCCAGCCAATGTGACTGTGATCTTTCTGTCTGATTTCTTTTCTTCCTCCGTTTTTCTTTGTCTTCCTCCTGCTGCTCCTGTTCTTTCTGTTCCGTAGGATGAGATGTCAAATGTTAACCGTGGAGACTCCAGTTCCCACAAGCCCATGTCTCCTAAAGGGGCCTCCAAGGCAGGAACCCCATTTGGGTTTCAGGCTCAAGGAGGTTCCAGAACATCCTCTCAGCTGGCTGGCTCCAAATCAGGCACCCCTACGTCTTCTCAAGGAGGGGAGTCAAAGTCCATTACCCCCATATCCATGCAAAGTGGCGTTCACCAATCTGTCACCCCAGTGTCCTGTCAGGGAGCTGGCTCTAGTTTGGCCACTCCCATCTCTTCCGAAGGCAGTGGACTGATGTCGGCCATGTCTACTTCTACGTCTGACGTTACCATGGCGTCTGTTAGCACACCTCTCACAGAGAATTTGGATGAAGTGGGCACGAGTCTGAACAGGAACCTGGACACAAACAACAGGAAGCCGAATGGCAGTAAGAACGCCACGCTACAGGAGAAAGAGGAAGAAGGGGACTCAGAACTGAGAGGAGGTAGGACACAAATGGTTAGCACAGGTCAGTCCTGCAGCTTCTGGAGATGCGCTGGGATGACATGGGGCTTGGGTTTGTTGTTCTGAAACCTACTAAAATATGTTTGATATCACATTGGTCTGACCACTGCATTCACCGTGTCAAACGTAGCCAGTGTCGTACAATCTAATATGTTCTCTGTCCTCCAGACGTAGCTGATAAGAACGCTGAGTTGTCGGAGGTGCAGGCCATCATAGAGTCTACTCCTGAGCTGGACATGGACCTTAGTGGCTACAGAGACGCCAGGTGGGGTCAACAAGGGGTGTCCATCTCTGCCTGTGAACTCCGTCGTCATGTATGAGTCAAACTGCGCAGAGCCAGAGATGTGTGGTTGTGTACATAGAAAATACAGTGCATCCAGATTGTATTCAGTCCCCTTCCCTTTTTCCAGCCTTGTTCTAAAATGGATAAAATGTATTTTGTTCCTCATTAATCTACACACACACTGCCCCATAATAACCCCAAAGAAACCTTTGAAAATGTATTAAAAAAAAAACAAAATCTATGCTGACAGATTAATATTCACCCCAGTCTGAGGTACTGTACACTCTGGATTAGGTTTTCTTCAAGGACCTCTCAGAATTTTGCTCGGTACATCTTTCCCTCAGTCCTCACCAGTCTCACCAGTTTTTACCGTAGGGATGGAATTAGTCAGGTTATGTGCAGTACCTTGTTTTCTCTAGACGTAGAATTCGGAGCTGTGGTTGGAGGAAGAGGGTGTGAATAAGTACACTTTATGTCTACACAAACACTTTATGACGGCGTGTATTGGAGCTGTGAACGCTCAAATTACCCGCCTCTCTCCGCCCATCTCTTGTCACCCAACTCATCCCTTTCTTCATCCATGCATCCCTGTTTCCAGTACTCCTACCAAGGGAGAAGGCATCGAAAACCTGGCTTTCGACAGGAACACCGAGTCTCTGTTTGCGGAGCTGTCATCGGCAGGGCCCGACATGGAAGTAGACATAGCAGACATGGACGAGGGTGCTGACCTGCTGGGTAAGACCACTACCTTAGACACCTGGCACTCGCCTGCAGTGGTTAGAGAAAGTTTATTCCTTATTCCTAAATAATGTTGACCATTAATCAGGTCTTAATCAAGTCCCAATAATATAGAAAGTAAAGCTCATTTAACCCTGTGCTGTAGCAGTGAATGTGTACCAGAGGGAACACCTTAAACCGCTGGATTGCCTTAGGCCCCATATTCTTTGCATGTAAAGACAACATCCATCTTGTCGGATTCAATTGCAGTTTTTCATCTTCTGCATTCTGTACATGCTTCCCAGATTATGGATAATCCTTAAATCATTGTGAATAATGATGAGAATGTTGAATGGATCAGGGTTCACGGACATTTCTCTCACCATTGTATTCCAAGACAATCATCTCATTCCCATGTTGTGGGGAAATCTGGAGAAATCTGTCTCATTTAGCATGTACTAGGATGGCCTCTCCTTTCAACAGAAAAGATTGATATTTCTTCCCCACATCACATTCACCATTTCTGCACCACTGCTTACCTCTTGTTGTTATTTCATTCTTTTATTCGTTCCTCACTCTTTCAGAGGAGTTTGCAGGTGTGTATCAACCATTCCATTTATTCTCCTGGTGCTCCCACAAAAAGAAGTCCCTTCTTTTTAGCTCCTGAACTGTATCCAAAATTAACAGTTGGGTCTTCCATTAGTTGTACTTGTAGGTTACAGTACCTGTTTCCGAAGGCTGTTTATCTACCGGAGTCCAGTAGGCTAAGAGTCCAGTAGGCTAAGAGTCCAGTAGGCTAAGAGTCCAGTAGGCTAAGAGTCCAGTAGGCTAGGAGTCCAGTAGGCTAGGAGTCCAGTAGGCTAGGAGTCCAGTAGGCTAGGAGTCCAGTAGGCTAGGAGTCCACCTGGTAGAGTCCACCTGGTAGAGTCCACCTGGTAGAGTCCACCTGGTAGAGTCCACCTGGTAGAGTCCACCTGGTAGAGTCCACCTGGTAGAGTCCACCTGGTAGAGTCCACCTGGTAGAGTCAAGTGGGCTAGAGTCCCCATAGAATCCCGGTGGAGCCTGGTTCTGAGCTGTTAAGTGATCTTGTGAAGTTAATCAGTTTTGTTTTTCACCTCATATTGCCAGCATGGGTGTCAGACTCAGACCTTACCTTCCTGGGTAAGACTGAGCGATTATGTGTATCATGTTTTTTTCTGATATTCTACTTTAGATGGGTGATTTCCATTTCTTAATTCTTTTTTAAAATGTATTTATATCACTTATATTTCCTGTTCATCCCTTCTTTTCTTCCTAACTCTGCAAAGGTATGGGTCGTGAAGTGGAGCATCTAATCCAAGAAAACACTCAGCTGCTGGAAACCAAGTTAGTAGGGTTTCCAATCACCAGCATCCATGCTAAAGAAACCAACTCAACACAAAGAATGCTTAGTTGTGCAATAGACAGCACACTACTGCCACCTGTGGTTCATTGAGGAGTTTAGAGTTCATCAAAGGCATTTTACCCAGAGTGAATGGTGTTTCTTAATGGGAGGCCTGGGAACCCAAAAGCGGTGGACATTTTTGGTTTTGCTCTAGCACTACTGACCTGATTCCCTTAATCAGTGGTTGGGTGATGAGTTGAGGAATTAAATCAGGTGTGCGGCATTAGTGCCAAGGACAAAAACAACAGTAGGTGACCTTTAAGGACCAGTATTTAGAAACAGTGAAACGGTTGTGGTCTGGTACCTGCTAGCTCAATGGTGGCTATGAAAAAAATCTACATGTTCCTTATGACTCAACTGACTGAAAGGGTGTGTAGAGACTTATGGTCTTGCTGATTTAATATTTGTCCTCCGTTACATAAGAAATGCATTGAATGTGGTGAAGAATGACCTGATAGCGCGGGTGGATGAACTGTCCTGTGAGAAGGAGGCCCTAAAGGGAGAGCTGGAGGCTGTAACGCAGGCCAAGACCAGACTGGAGGAGAGGAACAAGGAGCTGGAGGAGGAGCTCAAGAGGTCTGTCTCTATTGCTCTGTTTTCTCTCTGCAGATGAATACTGTATCCCCGTGCTTTTCACTTGTCTGTGTGTGTTCAGTGTTTGTGTTCAACACGAGTGTGTGTGTTCCTCTCTTAGGGTTCGGGCTGAGGCTGAGGAGGCCAAAACGAACACCAAGACTGAGAACAACGAGGAAGACGTGGGTTTTGTGTGTGTTTGTGTTTCTGTATGCGCGTGTGTGTGCGTGCGTGTGTGTAATGGCGGTGCTGATACCATCTCTTGCAGGCAGATGTTCCCACAGCCCAGAGGAAGAGGTTCACCAGGGTAGAGATGGCCAGAGTCCTGATGGAGAGGAACCAGTACAAGGAGAGACTGATGGAGCTACAGGAGGCTGTTAGGTGGACAGAGATGATACGGTGAGAAGAGACGAGGCATCATTTGTTATTGATTAAAATGCATATGAAAATACAATACATATAGGTTTTACTGTATAGAAACTCAACACTATATACACAGTCGTATTTGGACGATTGGCTTAATAGGTGCTTTTGGTTTAGGTGTGTTGTCATAGCATTGGTGCAGGCAAAATAAATCTGTCTAGCCTTGATTCTGTGATAGCATTTCGAGTATGTTGGTGGTGTTTGTCAACATGAGAATCAAAGAAATGTCAAGATGATGAGAAATCTGAGAAATCTTTTAAAATCTATGGAAAGCATAGCCAAAACCATAGGCTTACCAAAAACAAGATTTTGGAGCATTGTTAAAAAGAAGGAAAATACTGGTTGGCTCAGCAATTGTGAATGACCCTGGTAGGCCAAGGAAGATCTACAGAGGACGGATGAGGAATGTCAACCATGAATTTTAAACAAATTAGTTTGAGGGAACTAGAATGTTTTAATGCTCTCCAATGTTACTTTCTAGTGAAACCTACTACAAACCTGCCTCTGCTGTCATTTTAGAGCATTTGGCAGTATCAGAGCATTTTTAGAATATTTGGCATTATTAGAGCATTTGGCAGTATCAGAGCATTTTTAGAATATTTGGCATTATTAGAGCATTTGGCAGTATCAGAGCATTTTTAGAGCATTTGGCAGTATTAGAGCATTATTTTTAGAGCATTTGGCAAATGTTCGCCTTCAATGGCCGCTGGTACACTTAAGTAGGCTTCTCTTGTCAGAGGAATCCCAATTTTAACTGTATAGCACAGTAAGTCAGTAAAATATTTGAAAGTGTTCAATGTATATTATTTTTTAATCAATCATGTGTTGTCATTTCTAAATGGTAAAACCAGTGTGCACAAATACCCTCAAATAAAGCTTGAAAATATGTTGTTTAAACACAGTAAATATTAAATCCAAACATTTGGAGTATAGAGCTAAAGCAAAAAAAGGCTACTCTCTCAACGATTTCAGAAGGTTATGCTTTTGTTTATTGAATGTTCTCTCCTGTGTGATTGTAATTAGTTGGGTAACAAGACTGTTTTTCTCTCTGCTGAGCAAGGATGACTCATTAAACATGTTATTCTCCACCTCGCAGAGCATCCAGAGAGAGCCCAGCTGCTGCAGACAAGAAGAAATCCAGCATCTGGCAGTTGTAAGCGTTCCCTTTTTTTTATACCTTTACTACTACGCTACTACTACATCAATACAACCCTTCTTCAAACTGTACTAGTTTTGTTTTTTTAGTTCTTCCTTCTTTTGTCAAAACATTCTATATCTAAAAGCTTTGTTTAAGCATTTTAGTACTGATAATAATTTCATTTGTTTCCCCCTTTGTTTTCATCACCAGTGTGTAGGTAAACTTTGACATGCTAATGGGTTTTCTAACAAACCAGGGAGAGCCAGGTGGATCAGAGAATGGCTTTTTTTAATGTCTCATTTTGTATTTATAAAAAGTCGGGAATGAGTTCACTCAGTGAATTCCCCCAAGAGAAGGCAGCGCCCAAACTCTGCTTCAGATATTTAGACATGGTGTGTATAGTACATACATTTCACTGAAAATGTACCGAAAAATCAGTTTTCTGATCTAGGCTCTCCCAGTTGAGTATCAGCAGTTCTGGTGTGTGGTTAGTTTCTGAACAACAGGACTGATGCATCTGACTAATGGGTTTTTAGGGCAGAGGGTAAAGCATGACTTTGTTGGTGGGGTGTAACGTGATTGGTGGAGAGGGGTTGGAGTGTACATTTTAAATGCATGTTTATTTATGAAGACATTCTGTCTCATGTTGCCCTCTGCTCCTTCTCTCTTTTATGTCCTGCCTTGTTGTTGTTGTTGTTGTTGTTGTTGTTTTGTTGTCTGTATGCAGAAGGTGTGTTAAGAGGGTGTGGGATGGGGGAAGGGGTTGGGTTGAGATCGGGAGAAAGAGAGCATGATGAGGTGGGGTGGATAGTTACTGGGTCTTGTTCACTAAGATGCCCCAGGTTCAATCTTTGACATACTTCTTCCTAATAAAATAATATTATTATTATTATTATTTCGAGCGCTATTCCTTCAACAGCTTTAAGCTAGAGATGCTGTTCAGTATTTATAACGTACACATTTCTATTATTTCTATTCTATTTTCTTTTTTTTTTCAACTATCTTTTATTATACTTTAAAAACGTTAACTGACTTAAATGGGATTTCTTCAGTGGGATTTTTTCATTTACTTTAATGTTATATTTACAGTTTCTCTTTCTCTTGAACCATGTAAGCTACAAAGATCAAACCAGATCTGCTTCGCATATTTAGGCTATCCCAACTTAAAATGCTCAAACATTTTTCAACTATGACAATCTAATTTGCATACATTTGCGTAAATAGAATTACTAACCCTAAAATTGTATCTCTTGAACGTTCAAACTATAGACACCAAACCAACTGTATTTCACATGTTTAGGCTATTCCAACTGAAAATGCTTAAGTGTATTGGCTATGATCACATTTGCATAATTAGCATTATGTAAACCCAAAATAGTATCTCTTCAATCGTTTTAGCTAGAGAGACCAAACAAACTTTTTCACATTTTCAGACTATCCCTGTTAAAAATACTTAAATGTGTATTGACTGATTTCATCAATTTGCATTAATTAACCCAAAAATAGTATCTGTAACCATTGAAGCTTGAGGTACTAACCCAACTTTATTTCAATTGTTAAGGCTGTGCCAACATAAGTTAAATCAGATATCAACTACGGATATAAAAATGTGCATACATTTTCATAATTAGCATTAATTAACCCTAAAACAGTATCTTTGAATGATTTAAGCTAGAGATAAAACTTTTTTTTTGTCGTACTCCATTTGTCTGCTATTCGACTGTCAAATCAGAATTCTTCCAGTACCACCCATAACTTATTTTGAAAGCATTACAGCAAACCCCAGTAACTTTATTTTAAAAAATTCAAGTCTAGTTGTATTCCAGAATCATATACTGTTGTCTGTGGGCCATATAATCTGTTTTTGACCGTATAGATATTTCATTGTAAATATATATCAGGAAGTAGTTTGATGTCACTCTGGCTGACTGATACTTAAGGCTTGTGTGTAGCTGGTATAATCATCACCAGTTTGTATCTGTGTTGTGTTCTTTGTTGACTCACTAACTGCCTGGTTGGCGTTCCAGTATTAACCAATGCATTCCCTGCCCTCCCATCCCCTTTAACATCACTGAGCGGAGACCTGCTTGCTGTGAAACCATGCTTATGGTCGGAGTAGTCTGATCTAGCCATTTGGATTAAGCTTCTTCGCATCATGCCGTTAGAAAAGCAGTATTATGACCTGACCAATTTACCATGTATGGCTCTGGTTTTGGCTGTATTTTAGGAAAGCTAGGCATTTGTGTGTTGTGGGAGGGGGGACCAGCTAGGCGTTTGTGTTGTGGGGGTGGGGACCAGCTAGGCGTTTGTGTTGTGGGGGTGGGGACCAGCTAGGCGTTTGGGGAAGGACCCTTGATCATTTATCCTGTAAACCCTGCCGCCCAACCCCCGCTGCTGCTCTGTCCGCACCTCTATATGTGTCTTTGTGTGCTCTTTCTTTCCACCTCCTCCCATCCCTCCATCCTCCAGTTTCAGCCGGCTGTTCAGCTCGAGCGGCGGCGCGGCCAAGAAGCCGTCGGAGGCTGCTCCGGTGAATGTGAAGTACAACGCCCCCTCCTCCCAGGTCCAGCCCACTGTGAAGAAGAGGAGTGCAGCGCTGCAGCAGTTGCCCAGTGACAAGAGCAAGGCCTTCGACTTCCTCAACGAGGAGTGAGTGCTGGACGCGCCCCCTTCTACCGCGCTCCCGTTTCACACGGCGCCTGGGGAAGTGGGGCTCATCCGACAAACTGGGTGCTAGTTAGCAACGTCCTTCAAACGGCACGCAGGGGCATAAACACCGTATCACACAAGATCACCTGACCATGTGGATGAAGATAAATCCCGGAGTTACCCTTTAAGACGAACGTGCTAACTCAAGTCGCTCTGATTGTCCCTCCCCAGATCGGAGGCCGGCAGCATGGTGTCTCGTAGGGAGCAGAAGAGAGCCCAGTACAGGCAGGTGAAGGCTCACGTTCAGAAGGAGGAGGACGGCAGGGTGCAGGCCTACGGGTGGAGCCTGCCACAGAAATTCAAGGTATGAGAAGTCTTGTCAGCCTGTATGACTTGCCTGTATACGGGTGTTCTGACCACGCCGTTGTGTTACAGGTGGCCAACGGAGGTCAGACGTCCGAGAACAAGATGAAGAATCTCCCCGTACCCGTCTACCTCCGCCCACTGGACGAGAAAGATGCTACCATGAAGGTGTGTGCGTGCGCGCGCCCGTTCGTCCTCCTGCCTTTGTACGCCTCCCTGCACGTTGCGTGAGGGTTACAGTGTCTCTTCCTCTGTAGCTGTGGTGTGCCGCAGGCGTGAACCTGTCTGGGGGAAAGACTCGTGACGGGGGGTCCATAGTGGGAGCCAGCGTGTTCTACAGTGACCTGAGCAGCCCTGGACCTGACAGCCCACGCAGGAAGACGGGATCACAGAGCAGTCTGGACAAACTGGACCTGGACCTCAAGGTACTGACACGTGCACACCCCGCACGCACACACACACACACACACACACACACACATTCTTAACCCATAAGCATTTCTCTTCCTGGCCAGCTGTAGAAATTGAATGCACAATCAGAGGTGTAAAAAGTGCAATGTAAATGAAATGTACTCTGCAGTGTTCACCAGTTAATTAGGAAGTTCCTAATGAAGAGCTAAAGGACCGGGTAAGGGGAGTTCGTAACTAACCGGTGACTTTAATTGATATTTTTTCACCCTTTTTATTTTATTGACCACAAACTTGAACAGAAACTGCTTATCATTTCTTCCTGTTCAGTTTGAATACATTACATTGTAGAATGCCAGCCATGCCTGGTAAAGTCCACAGTTCCATGGTGTAGCCGGTGTTAAATGGCTACCTAGTTACCCAAGGAGCCAGTGGGACCATGCTAAGATGCTGTGCGTGTGCGTGTGTGTGTGTAGGAGCAGGAGAAGGAGCTCCGTCATCATGAGGAGCTGTCTTCTCTGGTCTGGATCTGTACCAGTACTCAGTCCACTACAAAGGTCATCGTCATCGATGCCAACCAGCCTGGGAACGTCCTGGAGAACTTCTTTGTCTGTAACTCCCATGTCCTCTGCATCGCCAGTGTGCCAGGTCTGTGACCATCTGTATGTGCCTGTTTGTCTGTGTGTGTGTGCGCGCGAGCCTTTCATGTGAACACTGAAGGCAAAGCTAAATGAGTTTTTGATTCGAGTCTGTTTGTGTTCATATGCTGTGTGTGTCAGGTGCCAGGGAGACAGACTACCCAGCAGGGGAGGAGGTTCCCCACGGCCTGGACACCTCGGGGCCTGAGAGTGGTCCCCTGGAAGCCAGCTCAACCCGTAGCGGCTCTGGGGGCGAAGCGGGAGTGCTGGCAGGAATCAATGTGGTTGGCTGCTCTACCGAGGGGGCTGTGGCCACGCCCCAGACAGCAGGCACCGAGAACGAGACAGATTCAGGTGAGAATTCCACCCACCCACACACACACGCACACACGCACACACACCCTTCATGCTTTATTGGGCCTCCCCCACCCATCTCCTCCTGGGGTAGACTCCAAGGCAGCAGAGGAGGCCACGGAAGCCACGGAGGCCAGTGCAGGTCCAGCAGGCCCAGAGCATGACAGGACTCAGAGGGGAGTTTACACTGAGCATGTCTTCACTGACCCCCTGGGCGCTCAGAACACCGGTCCGGCGGACACTCCAGCCAACTACACACAGAGGTATGGGACACACACACACACACACACACACACACACACACACACACACACACACACTCAGACACACACACACACTCAGACAGCGATAATAGGGTCTGGTTTGTGCCCTCAGGGAGTGCGATCTTGTGAAGGATGGCGTGAGCTCCAACCCTAACCCAGAGGAACAGGACCTGATGAGAGAAGAAGCCCAGAAGATGAGCAGTGTTTTGCCCACCATGTGGCTGGGGGCACAGAACGGATGGTGAGACGGTCCACCGAGCCCCCGCCACTCAGCGCCAAGCTGTCAGTAGAGCGGAAAGGTGCCTGTGTGTTAACTCGGTGCTTTGTGTGTGTGGTGTAGTGTGTACGTGCACTCGTCCGTGGCTCAGTGGAGGAAGTGCCTCCACTCTATAAAGCTGAAGGACTCCATCCTGGGCATCGTCCATGTGAAGGGGAGGGTACTGGTGGCTCTGGCTGATGGAACGCTGGCCATCTTTCACAGAGGAGTTGGTGAGGAACCACCGCTTTCCATGACTGTTGGTGTCTTATAGAAATACAGTACTTTTTTTCTCCAAAGGAATAATTTGGGATTTTGTCAGCTAAGTTACCAGAGACTGATGGAGTCATGGATAAAATGCTCCTTTGTGTACACTTTAAATGAAGTAAGAATAAGATTCTTGAGTCAGTGCCTAGTGTTTTCTGACATCTACCGGAATAACCAACATGTTAACTTTTCCAGTAGACCCTCAGTAATTATTCTAACTCCAGTTAGCATTGACTCTTCCCTTGTACTGGCTACAGTGATAAAAACAAATGAACATAAGTTCATCAGACTGAGGAGTAGATGGAGTTTTGTAGATAAAGGGGAAACTCTCCCTTTGAGGGTTAACCTTTGTGAGCCATCCTGTACTGCCATACCGTAATCCTATGTGAGTCTGTGAATTAAAGGATTCCTGTATTACTGCTTGTTCCCAGACGGCCAGTGGGATCTGACCAACTACCACCTGTTAGACCTGGGCCGACCCCACCACTCCATCCGCTGCATGACCGTGGTCCATGACAAGGTCTGGTGTGGCTACAGGAACAAGATCTATGTGGTCCAGCCCAAAGCCATGAAGATCGAGGTACGCCTGAACCACGTCGAATACAAGGAGATCCGGCCTGTCCACGGATTAGATTTGTAACCTCCTTCTCCTTCCCCCGTAGAAGTCGTTTGACGCTCACCCCCGTAAGGAGAGCCAGGTGAGACAGCTGGCTTGGGACGGAGACGGGATCTGGGTGTCCATCCGATTGGACTCCACCCTGAGACTGTTCCACGCCCACACACACCAACACCTGCAGGATGTGGACATAGAGCCCTACGTCAGCAAGATGCTGGGTGAGGACACGCTGTCCGACCGTGCCGCAGTTCCCCCGGTCATCATGTGTTGTCTCTCAGTATACACAGGCCAAGGTGTAACGGCAACACTGTGTATACACGGACCTGGCACCGTTCTGTCAGAAGTGCCGTCATTTGGAGTTTCGTTTGACGTGGCGGATAACGCTGTCTCAGAGAATCCAGTATGTCCGGTGTTTGAAGTTGTGTTAAGATCTGGTTTCTGAGGCGGCTATGGCTGATGGCCTGTCGTCTTAATTGTCCTCAGATTATTCAGTAACCACTGTGGAAGAGTCCGTCTTCCTATAGGGACAGAGCCATGGCGGTCAAAATAATGCACAACCTGGCTCCACCAGGAGAATCATGAACCTAAGCATCGGAAGTTAATCGGAAAGAAATTGCTGAGGAACTACAATTTTGTGGAAGCGGCTGCTTTCAGTATGCTTTGTATCACTTAATTATGCAAGTGTATTGTGGCAGTAACCTGAATGCTTACAAACAACACTTGTATTAGAAGTGTTGTTGGTTTTAGCTGGTTTTGAATGATAGCCATAGCATTAGCAAAAATGAGTAACTTACAAGAAATACAGACCAAAACATCATTCTTTATTCATTTATCTTTATTGAAGTGTGTGTCTTTGTTGTTTCTCAGGTACGGGGAAGCTGGGCTTCTCGTTTGTCAGGATCACAGCTCTTATGGTGTCCTGTAACCGGCTGTGGGTCGGCACAGGGAACGGAGTCATCATCTCTATACCTCTCACTGACAGCAAGGGTGAGTTATGTTTGTCTTTCTGTTGGTCTGTCGGTAAGCGTCCTGTTATGTCCCCACTTGGTATATTTCCCTCTCTCTTCCACATTGAATCTCCCCGTGTGTTTCCAGTCAGTAAGGTAACGGTGTTGAATCTCCGTGTGTTTCTAGTCAGTTAGGTAACGGTGTTGAATCTCCCCGTGTGTTTCCAGTCAGTAAGGTAACGGTGTTGAATCTCCCTGTGTTTCCAGTCAGTAAGGTAACGGTGTTGAATCTCCCCGTGTTTCCAGTCAGTAAGGTAACGGTGTTGAATCTCCCCGTGTGTTTCCAGTCAGTAAGGTAACGGTGTTGAATCCCCCTGTGTATTTCTAGTCAGTAAGGTAACGGTGTTGAATCTCCGTGTGTTTCCAGTCAGTAAGGTAATGGTGTTGAATCTCCGTGTGTTTCCAGTCAGTAAGGTAACGGTGTTGAATCTCCGTGTGTTTCCAGTCAGTAAGGTAACGGTGTTGAATCCCCCTGTGTATTTCTAGTCAGTAAGGTAACGGTGTTGAATCTCCGTGTGTTTCCAGTCAGTAAGGTAACGGTGTTGAATCCCCCTGTGTGTTTCTAGTCAGTAAGGTAACGGCGGGGCCTGGGAAACCGGGTGGAGTCATCCGTGTCTACAGCGATGAGAACAGTGACAAGGTTACCGCTGGGACCTTTGTACCATTTTGCTCCATGGCTCACGCTCAGCTCTGTTTCCATGGTCACCGGGATGCTGTCAAGTTCTTCACCGCTGTCCCAGGTAACTCCTCTTCTGCTCCTCCCCCTGTTCCTCTCCTTCTGCTCCTCCCAATATTTAACCGGATGAAGCTCCTTCCCCTCCCCAGGTCAGGTGATTTCATCAGGTTCAGGTGGAGGAGCAGAGGCGGGGGGTGAGAAGGGGGCAGGGGAACACCCTCAACAGCAGCTCCAAAAGTCTGTTCTGGTGATGAGTGGAGGAGAGGGCTACATAGACTTCAGGATGGGTGAGCTGACATGTCAGTCATATCAGGCTATTACACTCAGTATATTGTAGGGCTAGAAAACATATGGATTTGTATGTATTGAACTGGCTTAATAATTGTCTCTCTGCGCGTGTCTGTCTCTGCACGTGTCTGTTTCTGTGCATTTGTAGGTGACGAGGCTGGGGAGAGTGAAGAGCCACTAGATGAGCCCACTCTGAAGCTGCAGCCGTTCCTGGCCAAAGCTGAGAGAAGTCACCTGATTGTCTGGCAGGTCATGGATAGTCAGGACTGAACTTTAACCCCTGACTTCTAATCTCTGACCTTGCCACAAAGAAGAGTGAGAGGGACCTGCTTGTAGCAGGAACAACATGTCCAATCAGATTCACCCTTCTGAATGTTGTTTTTGTCTGTTTTTGTTTTACAGTTATTTCATTTTACTGTTTGGATTTTAAATCCAATACATCCTGTTGCTCTTCTGTCATCATTATTATTATTATTCCATTATTATTATTATTACTAAAATTATTATTATGGAAAACATTTATGTTTATTTAATTTTCTTTGGTATTGTTTAGCCCCTGGTTTTCCATTGGATGTGTAGTGGACTTCTGGCTGTGTACTGTGTAGGGATTGGTGGTATCACTGTCTTTGGCCTCCTATTTGCTTTATTTCAGTAAAGGGCAGAATGGACAGAGGGGGGAAAACTGTACAAAACACCTGCACAACAGGAAAATAAGAACAGTTTATTGGTTATTCTGTGTTTGAACTGAAAAACCAAATCAATCCCATGATGTCCCAAATCGTCCAATAAGAAAGCATGGATTACAGAACAATCCAGTTAGGGAAACAGGCCTGTGTCACCTAAATGACACAGGTGTCCTCTGGTATGACACTTACTTTCTTTAGTGAGAACATGTCTCTTGATTGTATGCAAGACGGTTAATCAGTTGTCAGAGTTTTCTGGACCTGGATGTTGTCTTCCATGACTGGGCTTCTTATGAGGCAAACCTAATAGATCACAGGATAATCATGTCTAGAGCTACAGAGGCAGATGATCTTCATTGGGGTAATTTTTGACATGTTTGCAATGATTGAAATAGAAAGTAGAGATGTATAGATTAGTCGTTATTACCTCACTGAAGGTAGGGAGGAAGGCAGCTTTGCAATTTAAGGTTTGGAATAGGACCTCTCCATAGTTTAAACGGCGCCTCTGTCCTTAAGGTTTAAACGGGGCCTCTGTCCTTAAGGTTTAAACGGGGCCTCTGTCCTTAAGGTTTAAACGGGGCCTCTGTCCTTAAGGTTTAAACTGGGCCTCTGTCTTTTGTTTTTGGGTTGCTGCTATCCTGTCTTCCTTCTCTTCCACCAGCTAGAGCTTGCGGACTCTTTACTAAATGAATGGCTGCCTTAGTTTTGAAAGTAAAAATGGTTTAAATGGAACTACATTATGGACCTTTTGAAGTGTAGCAGAGTATTTATTCTTATGTGAAAGAATGTTACAGAGCTGGTTACCAAAGGAATAATAACTTCAGTTAATCAAAATAAAGTAAAAATGTGCGGCCTTGTAGCAGTATGTTCAGACCCATTTCTCTGTAGATACAGTAACATTTTGCCAGACAGTCTTTGTTATATGGCGGTGTACAGATAAAGTATTTTTTAGCTGTCTTCTCTATAATGAACTAAGATCATTCTCTGAGAGCCAAGATGTGAGAGTGTACAGTAGCCAGCTTCCCTGCTGGTTGAATCTCTTTTACCCTGGTGAATGTTACCCGTAGTCACAGATCTTGAATCGTTTTACACTATTGCGAATTCCATTGTGCACCATTAGTGGCCACATCTTCCTTCTACATTTTGTGCACTAGGGGGCGAGGTGGCTGTGAACTCTGACCAGACAGGATCCCTCCTGACAGGAGACTTTTAAGCCTATTTTTACTATTCACTTTTCGTATGTTTGTCTTTTAGACTAATCTCTGTGGTTGGGTCTTAAATGACACATTATTGATTTCCCATCTAGTACACTATTTTTGGCTGGGATGGTTGAAAGAGGTGTACTAAAGAAGGAAGGTTTCATTTGAACCTGTGTCTTTTGACTAAATACCAGCAGGCTGTGCTGATGTGTGTTATTCTGGTGTCTACCCTGGGAGTGTGAGTGAGTGAGTGAGTGAGTGAGTGAGTGAGTGAGTGAGTGAGTGAGTGAGTGAGTGAGTGAGTGAGTGAGTGAGTGAGTGAGTGAGTG
>JACXGI010010176.1:0-28176 GCA_016801175.1 Esox masquinongy
GGAGGTGGATCTCTGATGAAGTGTACACCATCCCTACTGTGAAGCATGGAGGTGGATCTCTGATGAAGTGTACACCATCCCTACTGTGAAGCACGGAGGTGGATCTCTGATGAAGTGTACACCATCCCTACTGTGAAGCATGGAGGTGGATCTCTGATGAAGTGTACACCATCCCTACTGTGAAGCATGGAGGTGGATCTCTGATTTTATGGGGGTGTGTGATTTAGTGAAAATTGATGGCAAGATGAATGCAGCATGTTATCAGAAAATACTGGAGGACAATTTGCATTCATCAGCTTGGAAGCTGCACATGGGACGCTCTTGGACTTTCCAACATGGCAATGATCCAAAACACAAGGCCAAGTCGACCCTCCAGTAGCTGCAG
This sequence comes from Esox masquinongy, assembly GCA_016801175.1. Classification (NCBI taxonomy): domain Eukaryota; kingdom Metazoa; phylum Chordata; class Actinopteri; order Esociformes; family Esocidae; genus Esox; species Esox masquinongy. The sequence goes on from JACXGI010010176.1 coordinate 386, forward strand.
CAGAAAAAAAGAGGTTCTGGAGTGGCCATCACAGTCTCCTGACCTCAATATCATTGAGCTACTTTGGGGAGCTCTGAAACGTGCATGTCATGCAAGACAACCCAAGAATTTACGGACCTGCAGGCTTTTGCCAAGAGGAATAGGCAGCTTTCCCACCTGAGAAAATAAAGGGCCTCATCCATAACCATCACAAAAGACTGCAAGCCATCACTGATGCTAAAGGGGGCAGAACACAGTATTAAGAACTAAGGGTATGTAAACTTTGGAACAGTGACCATCATTTTCTTTATTGCCATGTTTTGTTTAATGATTGTGCCATTCTGTGATGCTTCATAGTTTAAGTAGAATCCCATTAAAAATTAAAGAAATATTTTGCCTGATCACTCGTTTTCTTTTAAGAATGGTGCACATCTTACAAATTCTGCCAGAGTATGTAAACTAATGAGCAGAATTGTATGTTAAAAAATACTTTCAAAAGTGAAGGATCTAGTTGGGTGTTTACTTTAATACATATTATTTTACAGTCGAGTTAGTCCGTAAGCCTGAGAACACAAGACAAAATAAAACATCATGCCTTAGGTTCACACTGGCAATACAAAAGACAATCTAGCACTGTCCACAGCCACAAATCTCTCACCATGCCTTTGTATGAAAATCAACAGGACGATAGTAGTTACAACACCAGAGCAGGGTTTCTACATGATCCTGTACATTGTCAGGTTATACAACTGATGCACAGCACATTCAGGTATAAATGCATTGTACATCAGTTGTACGACCTACGATCATAAGTACACAGTTACAAAAGTCCAATTTATTCTTCACCGCCTCCCCGCTGCTTCTTTTTCTTCTGTTTGCCAGCAGACTGTGTCGTCTTAGCCTTCTTCACAGGAGCCTGTCCAGGGGTCTCTCCTCCTGACTGTTTCCTCTTATTTTTGTTCCTGTTCCTTTTCTTCTTCCCCTCTGCCCCAGCCGCTGGTTTCCCCAAGGGGACGGTATTGGCATCTGCTGCCCCCTGCTCAGAGACAGGTAATTGCTTCTTGCGGTTCTTTCTCTTCTTGGTCTCGGGCAGGAATCCTTTCTTCTTCTTGGGAGCAATCTTCTCAGCCTGGTCCTCCTTGGTTTTCCTGGTAATGTCCTTTTGGGGCTTGCTGTTAAAGATGAAACAAAAATTGGTTTTAAAGAACTACTAGCCTGCCTGCTTTGTTGGCATACAGTCCTCCCATCAATTATCCCACAGATGTCCAGTGTGTTAGCGTTAATGAACTTCAGGTTGTGGGAGCACACTGGCACAGCTGCCTGCCTTTACTCCAGCTAATATTTCAAATGTGTTAATTGTTGGTTATGAATTTTACCATGTTTTATTTTACTATCTTTAGTATTTTACAATGCCATTTCTTTATATCACAGCTCACTAAAGACTCACTAAAGACCACCATTGGCTCTGAAAAATAAATGAGTGAGACAGAAAGTGTCTATTTTCTGTTCTATTCTTCCCAAATGTTCTCCCGCTCTGCCTGGTGCTGAGGAATGACTGCAGCTGTCCGTGTCCTTGTTACATCAGGCGACAGGGGCAGTGTTGCACTACAGTACCGTCCTCATTAATGACAGACTGTGCAATGTGTCCTTATGTCCTACTTGGACTTAGTGACTTTAATATCCACACCAGAGCACACATAAAACATGGCATTCAAAACACACCTCCTCCAGGAAGCCAATCATCTGCAGTCTGTGGCTGAGGTACTCACATGACTCCAAAGAGTTTCATGACAGCCCAGTAAGTGTCCTTCACCTGGCCAGTCTTTCTGGAGCCCAGAACCTCTCGCATGGAATCTAGAACCTTTCTGAGGGGCTGCAGATCCACAGACAGCTTCTGCAAAACACACAAAAATGATTAGGAAAAGTCCTATCATTTTAAAGGTTTAGGGACATTTGTTATTGAAGGATCATTTGTTTAACCTGCTGGGTGACGTTTTTGACCAGGAAAAACGCAAGCTCCAGGGCTTTGACCAATTTCTCATGGACCACCTTGTTTTTACCAGTTTCCAGTACACCCTCCAGACTCTGAGAAGATCAAAATCCACAACCAAATCCACACCAATGAGAGACATGGAATTCACAACCTCCAAAAGTTAAACTCAAAGAACAAACGGGACAAGAAGTTAGACATGAGAACTTTTCATGGTGTGTAACACTGTCACATCCAAAACAGTTTGAATGAGGGTTGTGAAGCCTACCGCTGCCACCTGGCCCACCACCTTCTGAAGCAGTCCTGCCCAGGACACGCCCTCCATAAGCTGCTGTACCTCCCTGCTCTGCAGCGCCCGGAGCACCATGCCACTCGCCTGGCTCTGTGAAACACAAAACCTGGCGTTATTCTGCAAATCAGTGGTATTCACCGTTAGACCAAATGGTTTTTAATGGCTGGGAAGAGTTAGGTCGCTGGTAGCTGACCGTACCACCGGCACACGGTTAACATGCTTCACCCAATTGTGGAGCTGAGGAAGAAGCCTGCTGGTCTCACCTGTTGGTGTTCTCTCACTCCTGCTGTGATGTGCTCCACCGCGGTGTCCAACAGGTTCACACACACAACCTACACAACGACACCAGGTCAACCATATCGCTCGGCACACTACTTGACACTTGTTGTGGGTATTGCAGAAAGCACTGAGCCACAGGAGTGAAACAAAAACCATGTCTCTTCAAGTGTTTATTCATTTGAATCAATAGAGGGCTGGGTGGAAAGAATAACAGGGCGTTATGTTGTTATTGACGACTCACCGGGAAGCGGGTGAAAAGGTCGATGAACATCTGGCCTGACAGAGGGCTCTTTCTGCGTGTCATGAAGGAGCACAGAGCCCCTTTAAAGAGTGCCGTCACCCTCGCCACGTCCACATTACCCATGAACCTCAGCTGCAAGGACAGGTCAGCATTTCAACAGGTGTTAAAAACACAAGACAAGCTAAGGTTTATAACTCAGCATTTAGGTTTAACCTTCATATCAAAGAGACAAAATCCAAACCTGTTCAATAGTAAGTGTTGTCTGGCCTTCTGCTGAGGCCCAGGTCACCCCCCCTCTCAGTACTTTGACCAGGTACAGAGACGCACTAAAAAAGTAGAGGGAAACTGAGGAGTCGGAGAGCTTCTGGGCTTTGGTCATGAGTTTATCCAGGAGGTCATGGAGCTCGGCCTGCCGGTCACCTAAGCTCTTACAGTACTTCTTGGACCGGCACAGCTGGTTCCTGGGGGACAAGGAGGAGGTTACTGTCTAAGTGGCCATATAAAACTGGAAAACTGTTAAGTGGCAGGAAATAAGATGAAGGCAATACCAAGCAAATACAAAGCCTTTTACTGACTGTGAAAGAATTGCTAATTGATGTGAAATTGTATTTGTGTGAAGGCACTGATATACGTGTCTGTGAGAGTAGTGTGTGCGCGCGTCTATAGCCAACATGTATGGCGTACTTGAAGATATCTGCAGCCTTGCGGAGGAAGTCCTGCTCTTGCTGGTCACTTTCAGAGCTCATGCCATTCTCAATGACACTGAGCAGAGGCTCCACCATGCCCAGGACCAAGGGACTGCTGCCCTGCTTGGCCAAGAACACCTCCACAAGGTCCAGCACCTGAAAAACAGCAGGGGAACCAGGGTCAGACAGCCCACGTGAACATAGAAGACCAGGGTCAGACAGCCCACATGAGCATAGAAGACCAGGGTCAGACAGCCCACAGGAGCATAGAAGACCAGGGTCAGACAGCCCACATGAACACAGAAGACCAGGGTCAGACAGCCCACATGAGCATAGAAGACCAGGGTCAGACAGCCCACATGAACATAGAAGACCAGGGTCAGACAGCCCACATGAACATAGAAGACCAGGGTCAGACAGCCCACATGAACACTAAACAGAATTAATCATGTGAATACCTTGATCTTGAAGTCTCTGACCAGGGTTTTTTCCTTTTTTAGCTTGTCCTTCTCCTCTTTCTTTGCTTGCATTTTCTTCTTCTGTTCACCGAACAGTGCTGCAATACTGCCATCCAGCTTCATCATAGCTTCATCGTCCAGCTCGTCCTCGTCACTGCCGTCCTGTTCCGTGGCCTGTGATAAGCAGGATGAAAGACCAGTTCAGTCCTGAATAGCACGGCGCTATGCATCACTAGGCCTCTGCTTTTCAATCCTGCACTTCAAGTCAGAATGTCAATGTAACCTTGAAATGGCTAGAAAGTTAACCAGAGCGACTGCAAAATATTTAAAAAAACGATTTCTCCACCACTATAAGTTCAACCATAAAAGAAGAGTTAAGTACAATGCCAGAACTAGAACAAGACTAATGACAGGAAGGAAGACACTTACCAGAGCACCCTGGTTCTGTAGGACCTTCATCAGCTCAATGCGGAAGTTCTGATCCACCTCATTTCCCTCCTCCATGGCCTCATCTGCACCCTGCTCCTCATCATCGTCATCATCATCATCATCGTCGTCGTCATCATCATCGTCATCATCAGAGTAGTCATCTGATGCATCCAACTCTTCCTCATTCTGGGAAAGCAAGTAATAGATGTTTAGGAGTATTTTTATATCCAAGTATAAGCAGTAGCTCTTAAGGGACAGTGTGATAGATTTTAAATTAAGGATATATTTAAGCCAAAATGCACAAGGTGATGTGGTATCTGACCAACATAACCACCCAGATTCTAATATTCTCTAGAATATGCTAAAGAGACCAGGTGTGAGCAACTAAACTGACATCCACCTTTCTTTTTTCTTTCTTCTTAGGGTCTTTGTCATCAATCACTGCGACAGCACTGTCCTCCTCATCTTTATCTGGGTCCAGAACCTAGACACAACAGATAAGATCAACAGACACACTTGAAATATATCTACACGCGCGTTTAAAAATCAACACGTTTGACCTTTCGTGAACACGGTTAACATGTGACTGGAACATATCCAAACAGATTATCCACAGGAAACATTCTCTCAGGAGCTCTTACGTCCAAGATGGCAGTGAGGGCTCTGGCAGTGACGTGGGGACAGATGTAGGAGAAGACGTTCCGGCAGACATGGCGGATGTGTCGGCTGGGCTGGGACAGGAGGGACAGCAGGATGTCCACCACCACCTCTGCCCAGTGGGGCTCCTCTTCTGCTTCTGTGGAGCCTGGATGGAGAGGGTGTGTTTCAGGCATGGCAGTGCTATCAAACCTGGCTGCAATTCATCAAACCTTACAGTCAATGGAAAACTGTAAATGTAGGGATGGGAACCAACTAAATAGATGTTTTTTTGTTTTCTATTCATGGAGTTGGTGTAGTTCCTTCCCTGCAGGTGTGGTTTAGCCAACTCAAGTTTGGTAAGGTTTCTGGGCTCTGACACGCTGCCTGTGGACTTACCAGATGTCTTTGTCTTCTTCTTGGACTTTTTGTCTTTGGCTTTTTTCACACAGTCCTGCAGATCCTGCATCAGGTCGACCAAATCCTCTGGAGCCTTTAAGGTAAACAAACAGGCATACACAACAGTGCGTTAAAAAGACAAACAGGCATACACAAGAGTGCGTTAAAAGGTGAAAGTAAAATGGTGTAATTAAGTCTAAACATTTGTGTGTGGCTCAGGAGTGACGCAGCGGTCAAAGGCACAGTATCTGCGTCACCTTGATCCAGGGGTTCATTTATCAACCATGAGTCTTTGGGTAAACCATGCCTGTGATCATGCCTTCACAGAACATGGGATCTATCGATATGAATGTTTACCGTTTGTAAATTTCCATAAGCATGTGTGCAAACAGTGCCAAGTGGTGGAATAAGGGAACTGCTGGTCAAACGTAGACTAGTTCATGTGGAACTTTTAAATCTGTCAATTTAATTGTGAATTCATGCATCATTCATGCTACAGTATTTCATGTAATTTCATCACATCTGTTCATTTATAATAACCATCCCAGTAAAGTCAATTTCACATTATAGCCATATTTAAAACTATTATTGAACAATTAATGCTCTGATGGAAGATTTGCCATAAACTGTATTTTAAAGTGTGAATTATTAGAGACAGAGGAGTCATTTTTGCAGAAAAAAAGAGTGGCTCAGCAAATATTGTACTGGGGTGAAGAAAACTTATTTTAGAGAGGGAAAGAAAGATAAATGCTATTCCGGTGTCCATCCAAGTGCCATCCACCCTCAGGGCATTTTTCCATTGGACCTTAATGATCTGGCATCTCACCCAGGATGAGCCATCCAATAAATGCCAAGAAAACAAACAGTTTCATAAATTCTCCATACACTGTCAACCAACAGGTTGGAGTCAGGTGGAGTTTTAGGTTATTTGACATTTAGACAGCACCCAGATCAACATAAAAGCACTTGTGTCAAAATAGTAAGAAAAGCCTTCCACTCTTGATTTTCAGGTGGTATTTGATGCTTAAAATATACCTCTATATTTCAATCTCAAAGAAATATTCAGATTTTTTTGGTTGAGCTGTTGTATTATATGCTATGTCAATGTATATTTACAATAGGGTTTTAAGGGATGATTTTGGGATGATCATTATGGTTAATTAAGGGAGTTTCAAAATGCAAATAGAAATGTTCTTTCAAAAGTATTGGGTGTATGATTGGTATTTATTAACAGCGTTACAATTGGTATTTCTTCTCAGCGTTTGTGAAAGCAAATTAAGGACAGTTTCTATGCAATATTGATATGAGGCCCCATGTTCCTAACTTACTGGCAAAACACCGACTTTCTAGGAGTCCCCCAAAGAGCTGTGCAAACTAACATGAATGGCTGCCACATTGTATGCTACGCAACTCCTTCCGGGTCAGACACCTGCATGCTAATGGAGGCGCTAAGGCAGAGGAGTGGTTCTAGCTTACATTCTGGTCAGACGAGCAGCGTCACACTACGCACAATGGCAAGGCAGGATCCCAGTCAGACTGTTGGGAGTTGACCCCACGAGGCAAGGCCATGAACGAAAACAGGTAAAAACAGCAGGGAGGGGGAAAAAAAATGGTACAATTCCATAGCACTGACCGAATCACTTGTTTTTTTTCATTGCTTACCTTGAAGAGATGAATGCCAACCAGCAGGAACAACTGCTGGAATGCAGAGGCCTCTGGAGTCTGGCCTTTCTTTGATTTCTTCATTAGAGTCCTGACCGACGCCAGCATACTGGAGATAACATCATAACTGGTTCACATTTGGCTTCCACGTGTTATCAAGCAAGCCTTGAAATCCCCCACACCTACACGCCCATGTTCAGTCAGGGTGCTCCGTACCTGTCCCAAGCCTTTCTCTGCTCAGCCGTGAAGGGCTGGACGCTCTGTGCGTGCTTGGGCTGGTTGAGCAGGGAGTCGGCGAACTGCACCAGAGAGAAGATCCACATAGAGCCGTCAGCCATCACTCCCTGGATGTGCCTCTGGTTGTGGGCAGCCACCTCAGAGGAGTCGCCAAACAGAGGCAGGTGGTTGATATGCTGCAGGAGCCTGGAGGGTGGGGCGGGGGTTAGAGAGACGGGTTAAACCAGCGTACAGACTAACCCAAACCTTTATTCAACTGCACACTAAAACCACTAAATGTAAGACATGTTTGAAACAGTTTCAACCAGGTTCTGACAACACCAGACCTTGTGTTCTGTCGGTAATGTGTAAAGGAGCCGCGTCTTACCCAAAGAAGGCGTTGATGACAATGGCTCTGGTCTTTTCATCCAGGGGCTCTGACAGGGTAGCTTGTGTCTCAGGTATGTCTGGGGTGGCCTTCTTAGCATTGAAGAACGCATGGAAACAAACAAACCTGGTACCATGGTAACAAAACACCGGGTAAGCTGTTAACCTACCTGACTGAATATACATTTCCTTGAAATAAACGTCAGCGTGGGAGCATTTGCTGCTCTCAAGCATGACATCAGCACAGGAGAACAGCAAACCATGAATGGCATGAGCTTTTCCCTGCAGTGAGAGCTCTCACCTGGCTACGTCCATCACCAGTTCCTCATCTCTCTGCACCTGGTGGTTCTCTACGATGGACACGAGGCGCGGAATGATCCACTTCCTCAGGCGAGAAATCAAATGCTCTCTCCTAAAGATAAAGAGAGTAAACATATTGGCATACATTCAGTTCAGAAGCCTGATAAAAATTAGGAATATCATATCTGGAACGGTTACCCGGAAACAACAAACGTAAGGACCTGTAGTGTGTTAAATGGCATTTTCACCCGGATTGGGATGGCTTGCTATGGTCAGATGAAATAAAAATGTGGCTCTTTGGCCACACACACCAGCTGAGGGTTTGGTGTTGAAAGACACAGATGAATAAAACAACCTCATATGTGCTGCAAAATGTGGTAACTGAGCTTTGATTTTAGAGGTGACTGTAACATATCACGCCAAATGAGATTCACTAACGGGACTCCGCCCTCCTGGGTCTCCTTCTGCCTGCGGGTGCTGAAGTCCAAGCAGCTTTCCAGCTGAGGGTGGAGGAACATGTCTTTGAGCCAGTCCACATAGCTCCGCAGTGCAGAAGGGCACAGGCGCTGCACAACCCGCCACAAGGAGGTCACCACGGGGTAGCCCTGGTTGGTCAGCAGGGAGAAGCCCATCATCACCGCCAGCTGCTTGTCTGGGTCGTCACAGCCCTGCAGGAAGTCACCCACATACGTCTCCATCTCAGGGGCAAACCTGAAGCGGTCGGCGAGCTGGGAGGGTGAAGTGAATACAACGTTGGGAGTCAGGAAAAAAAATAAATGAGTATAATTAAGTGAGCCTCTTCCTGCACGCTTTGTGACCAATAAAGATGCCAGCCACTTTACTATGTATTTTTTACGACATGTTTCAGTTGTAAGTCAACCAGACCAAGCACCTTATATCAATATTGCATAGAAACTATTGTACCAACACTTATGAAGGGAATTTAGACTCTTGGTTAGCAGGGAGAACATGAGGCATCAGGCCAAGTAAAACAAAGTCATCCACAGTCTGACCATTTTACAGTATTAGCTGAAGGATGCTGCACTAAATAGTCAGCTAAAGGATGTTCTGTTGGTGTTCTTTGAGTCAGCCTGCCCTTCAATGTCAATGAATGAGAAAAGCCTGTGCTATGATTAAATAGGGTGGTTTGGTGGTCTAAGCTGGTGCCTCCAGTGCACATTACCGCTGCAGTGTGGGTTACATTCAGACCAACATCTCTGTCAGCAAAACTCTCTATCACACTTTCCAGGGAAATAAACCATTAAATGCCTGAGCAAAAAAAGTACATGACAGTCCTCCCTGTGCTGTACACTTACCAAACAATGTAATTAAATGACATTTCATACATCAAAATACATTTCATATTATAGATTCTTCAATGTAGCCACCCGGTAGCCTTGATTACAGATGTACACACTCTTTGTATTCTCTCAACCAGCTTAATGAGGTAGTATATACAACCCCGTTTCCAAAAAAAGTGGTGATGCTGCGTAAAATGTAAATAAAAATAGAACGCAGTGATGTGCAAATCATTTAAACCCCATATTCAATAGAAAATAGTACAAACTAAGACAACATATCAAATGTTGAAACTGAGAAATTGTATTGTTTCTTGAAAATTATGTGCCCATTTTGAATTTGATGCCAGCAACACGTTTCAAAAAAGCTGGGACAGGGGCAACAAAAGACTGGAAATGTTGTGTAATACAAAAAAACATCAGTGATCATCAGGCCCTCAGGCAGCACTGCATTAACAACAGACAAGATTCTGGGCCCGAGCTCATTTAAGATGGACTGAGGTGAAGTGGAAAACTGTCCTGTGGTCTGACTAATCAAAATTTGAAATTGTTTTTGGGAATCATGGACACCACGTCCTCCGGACTAAAGAGGAAAAGGATCATTTGCCTTGTTATCAGAGTCCGGGTGCTAAACTAGCCTGCCTGCAGTCCAGATCTGTCACCCATTGAAAACATTTGGCGCATTATGAAACGAAAAACACAACAAAGCAAACCCTGAACTGTTGAGCAGCTGAAATCCTGTATCAAGCAAGAATGGGAAAACATTTCACTTTCAAAACTACAGCAATTCTCCTCAGTTCCCAAACGCTTACAGAGTGTTGCTGGCATTAAATTCAAAATGGGCATGTATTTTTCAAAAAACAATTATATTTCTCAGTTTCAACATTTGATATATTGTCTTTGTACTATTTTCAATTAAATGTGGGGATAAATCATTGCATTCTTGTTTTTATTTGCATTTTATGCAGTGTTCCAACTTTTTGGGAAATGGGGCGGTAATATAATAACTATTTAGCCCATGTCGCAAAGGAAATTAATGGCTGTAGTCGACAGATTTGTGGAGACGCTGACCTGAGCAGAGACCACGTGTTCTCCATAGGCTTTCATCACCTCCCCATTCAGAACCTGTTTGAGCTGGCCTAGGCTCAGCAAGGGCAGGGCACTGCCCAGCAGCCGGTAGCTCAGGTAACTGGAACAGAGAGAAAACAGCCAGTTAGCACACCTACAGACATTTTTCCACAAAGGTGAGAAAAAATAAACATGTACCGGGGGAAATGCTTACAGTAAATAAGTAACATTACAAAGTAACATTCCCAGTTCTAGGTGTCACAGCAACAGAGCTTAGTTCAGGGTACGTGAGCCGATAGCAGACAGAGGTAAAACCCTGGTGCTTACTGTGTGGGCCCTGGCTGGTCTTTCAGCATGCCGTTGACAATGGCCTCTCTCCAGAACAGCTCGAAGTTGCCTTCCCTCAGGGAGATCTGCAGCAGATCCAGAGCCACCGCAGGCAGCAGGCGGTCCTTCTTGACAGAGCGTGCCGCCATCTTCAGAACCTCTGTCAGCCTGTGGGAAACAACAGGACACACAGGTTTGTTTTTATATTTAGTGTGTGTTAAGCTGACCATAAAAAAAAACATCTGAAAAAGGCTTCTCACTTGGGAATATTGTCCATGGTAATGATGGTGGAAGTGCCCAGCAGCTTCTTCAGCTTCTTGGGCTTGAGCACCTGGGGGAACTTCTGCATGGCCACCAGGAGGAGCTGCAGCTGCTCCGGGGTGTTGAAGGCAGAGGACAGGTCCGTCTGTAGAGCTCCCAATAGCACCTCCTCAAACACTTCCTCTGTTGTCTGGAAACACATCGAAAATAAGACACAAATCCAACTGACTGTACCATTCTACAGGATCACACTGAGAAGTTAAGTAGAAGTATGAAGTAGAGCTGACTGAATAAATCAGTGTGAATTACACTGATATTCAGGTTGTCCCTAATGGGGCTTGCAAAATGTTTATGGGGCCTTTGAGACCATGGCACTGGCAACACCTATGGTTCCCAACGCCAGTAATTACATAAAATATATGTACGCATGATAAGTCCCTTTGAATAAAAGTGTCTGCAAAATTGTATTTTTTTATTATTATCATTATTATTATTATTATGGGCCTAATAGAAAATATGTAATTTAACATGAAAATCAATTACATTTATTGTGGTAATCTTTCCACCTGATTGGAAACAAATCACTTGAAAGTAAACTGCTTGTTTGTACGCTCTAAATTAATTCCAGCATCTAAACAAAGAGAACTCTGCACTCAATCAAATTCTGTTACACAACAATAAAAAGTGTGCCCAATGACAACACCCAGAGACAGACATTTTATATGCTTGGTACAAATACGTACTTAGACTAGGGCTGACCCCATTTAGTTGACTGTTTCACGGTTAGGTTGTTAGGCTCCATGTCAATCAAGAATATTTTGGACCAGCAGTCAAATGTGTGTGTGTGTGTGTGTGTGTGTATGTATATATATATATATTTATTTATTTATTTTTCTTCTGAAACAACTGCCTGATTCACAGACTTAGTTTCTGTAGAAGTTTTGTCACCAAATTGGGTTGCGTGAACTAAAACCCTTCCCAATGGACAGAAAATATTGAGAAGCATGTTAATTACTCCTGGGGTTTTTTCTGCTATAGAAACTCTTAGATGGGCCACTTAAACATTTTCTTTCGGTCAATCTAATAAAAAGTTAATTGCAATAAAGCCCAGCAATGAAGCAAATGAAAAACTAAACCCCACCAGAAACGGTGAGACAGTTTTTGATCAAATACAGTAATCTCCCAAGAAAGAAGTTTGCCAATGGGCTCTTGTAAACTTCCTCCCAAGAAAGAAGTTAGCCATTGGGCTGTCATAAACTTCCTCCCCAGGAGCTTAGGCGGAAGGATCTAGTAAGGCTGGTAGTGACGGGTGTTGTTTTCGACTCCTGTTCGACTAAAATAACCACCTCATTCCAAACAATCATTTGTACCTAGCGAAGGTGGTAGCGAGATAAGCAGAACGTTTCTGTATGGGTAGACTACTCTGGATAGGCAATGACATCCAAACAGGCTGTTTAGTAATAAATATCTTTCGATCAATCCATTGCCTATTTTAAACAATAAAATGAATTATGACATTTTGGCGGTTTTGATCAGTTTGACCTGGTTTATAACATTCCCTTCAGGTTGTTGCTGTAAATAAGGCTCTTAATCAACTTGCCTGGTTAAATAACCATAAAGCAAAATTTAAAGAAATATCTGCATATTTCAACATTGGCCTATGCTTGAAATTTACTCATCCATTTATTTATCAACAAGTTGCTTTGGATGAGAGTGTATTAAATGACTTAACCATAAATTATATCACAAGACATGGACATCCGTAAAATATCCAAAACAGTGCGACATTTATTTTGTTGATGGGCTATTATCAGAACATTTTGTTGCAATAATAATTACACAGGATAGCTACTTTGCTGAACGTGTGAGCAACATTTGCAGTGACATTATTCTCAGCTAGATGGGAAAACGTTTAGAATTGCAGGGAATTTGCTTTAAAATGACAAACATCAGTCTCTTTCAGTTTCTTGAAGAATCACTGCCCTAGAGTCAATGCAAATTAACATTGACGCAAAGACAATATTTTCAGAACATAATTCCCCCAAAATAGCCTACTGGCTACAGCCTGAAACTCTAACTTAAAGTGGGTACAGTCTCAGTGGTCCTGTGTAAACACTTGCTCCGGATGTTGCACAGACTTTTCTGCTAACGAGACCAGAAATGTGCTGAGTATCAAAAACAAGTAAAGGGGACATAGCCTCTAGGCTGCCCGTGATTCAGCATTCTGGTCACCCACCTCAGACAGGATATCCACCATGGTCTTTCTTGGCAGGTCCCGCAGGTGTTCTCTGTGCTGCGAGAGGCTCTGTAAAAGTTGTATACACTCCAGCACCACCTGAGGCTCCTGTCAGAGACAGACAGACAGACAGAGAGAAAGGCATATAGTTGTACTTTATAGGGTGAAACAGTATATATATATATATATATATATAATCCCCATAACACCTTGCAGCACAACTGGAAAAGCGTCTCTTTGTTCTTGCACCATTCATCTCTTCCATAGTGAATTTTTAGATCCACTTCAAATATGGTGTGTGTTTCCTGTCAGCTTATACCACCTCGCCATTTTCATAATCGTGGAAATAACTACAGGACAAGTTGAATTTTATCAATACTTACTGGCTAAAGATAGTTTTTTTAGAGCTAACTGAAGCAAATATGCTGACAAATGTCATGAAACAAAGGCCTTATTTGAAGCAGTTCTAAACTACCTTATGGAATAAATGAATGGCGAAATGCAAACAGAACCCATATCATATTTTGCCACTAGGCATTATGGGGATTATTACACGTTGACTATTTCAGTCTATTGTTTGCCAAATACAGAATACTAGTTTTCTGTCAGACACTCAGATTACCTAGAGAAAATATCTATTGCACTGACAGGATTCATTGTCCTCTTCCCTTGCATAATTCACAAAACCTATTGGATCAGACGGTCTGAATAAAGGGACATCTGATCTTTTCATCCAATGCAGTATAAGAGTGAGAACATGAGGAATCAGGGAAATACAATAGATTCTGCCCTGTGGTCTTTCTTACCTTTGGAAGGCGAGTGGACTGAGACAAGGCAAGAACGCCAAATAAGTTTCCAAAAGCAGCATTTCTGATGAGTTTCTGTCAACATGATCATACGACAAGGACATTTATCAGCTTACTACATATGGATGAAAGTGAAATTACTAGTAATAATAAAAAGCATCCACCTTTAGTCATATAACATGCTCACCTTCTTCACTGTAGCCAAGTTGTGCTTGTCTCTGATTTGATCAAAGGCAGTTTGCAGAGGTACCTCCTCAAACACACTCAGGACCTAACAAACAAGATAAAGTCACACCCTCTTACATGTCATGTAGTAACAGCTTAATAACTATTTTGAAAGATGTAAAAGACTGACGATGTTGGTGAGCCAATAGATCTATTAACACTACCTGACCCAACGCCAAACTAAAGCCTGGCCTGGCAGCCTCTCTGTTGTGTGCCAAGCCATCCACCAGTCTCTTCAGGGTATACTTCAGCTCATCGGGCTAGAAAGGAAACGCGATCAGTAATAAAAGTAACTTCCCAGTGAGCAAAACTTTCAAAACACACGGCTAGGTGTGAAAGTAGAGGGTCATCTTCAGCAAGTTAGCCATTGGCTAGGCTGTAAGTAGTTTAGCTTCATCCACAAGATCACTGAAATGGAGACAATTCCTTAGTTGACCGAACTACAGGTAACCGCTTTACAGTTATAATGTACCAACGGCAAAGTTTTAAAGTTGTATTAGTAGCATACACACAGGATCAGTAAATGTGGTCGCGGTGTAGCTACAGATCTGCTCCTCCTAAACAATTCAGTCAATGAAATCTCAAGTGGACATGGATAAAGAATAGGTTTCTCTACAGTTCAAAACCCACAAATATAAACGTGGCAATGTGCTTAGCTAGTTTATAAGTTGGCTGTTAGCTGTATAGCTAACTAGGAATGGAGAGCAGACCCAAACAAACCAACCTTTTCACTCTTTTTAAGATATTGTATGAGATTTTCAATAGCCTTCAGCCGTATCTCCTGTTCAGGCTTAGCGATATCCCAGAAAAAGTCCAGGAACTCTCGGTTCTTTTTGAGGATACCCTTGGAATCTGTAATTTTCGGTCGCACTGGTTCATTTTCTATCTCGCCCATGTTTGCCATGTGACAGTATTGAGTGGGGCATCATCAACGTGTTGTGAGAGACATTAAAAGAACACTTCCGGGTCACGAAAATTAGTAAAACATTTTTTTTTTATCAAAACTGATATAAATTAAATGTATTCATTGTATAAGAAAATATACCTCTCAAAACATTGACAACAATTAATATTTCATCATATTTAAGAGTAATTTCAATAAAAACTGGGTATTAAAAAAACGTTCATAAGTCAAAATTCAGACAATGCGAATGACAATATGGAATACATATTGCCTCATAGCTTAAGAACTATTGAATGTTGCACAGAGAAAGCAATATAGGAAATGTTCAGGAGAGAATTTATTAAATTCCCATTGATCATCAAGAATTTCACTTGTAAATGTTAATTAGATTTTTTATTTCTTTACCTAAACATAGGCCTAACCCCAAAAAAAATGTTTAGAATAGATTCAACTATACTGTCATTGAACAGTACAAGTACAGTACAACGAAATGCAGTTAGCATCAAACCAGAAGTCCAAATAAAAGAGGGCAGAAAATGTAGAAGTATTTACAAGTATTGAATATAATAAATCTAATCTCATCTAATCTAATGTATGTTACAAGTGGGATGTATAGATGTTCAATGAAGGCAAATGCAAGTACAGATGGCAATTCTAAATGTGCAAGAAGGCAAATTGAAGGTGCATGTGCAACTGAAATGCAGGCATAGCAGTAATGAGGTTCCCAAGGTAGATGTGTACATGTAGCAATGGACAAACAATGGACTTTATCAGACTTTGCAAAGCAGTGTCCAAGTCAGAGAAAAGTGTTCAAGTATTAAGTATAATGTATGTTACATGTGGGATGTGCAGATGTCCAATGAAGGCAAATGCAAATTAAGGACTTATTTAAAGTGACCAAAAATAATGGGGGCAATTCTTTAGGTTGGCTGCCTGCTTCTCTCTGTTCTCCAGAGAGATCATATCTACAATGCATTTGAAAAGTATTCAGACCCCTTGACTTTTTCCACATTTTGTAATGTTACAACCTTATTCTAAAATTGATTAAATAGTTTTTCCTCATCAATCTACACACAATAGCCTACCTGAAAATGACAAACCAAAAACAGGTTTAGAAATTCTTGCAAATAAAAAAAACAACTTTTTTTATAAAAAAAAAAAAAAACACTTGTAAAACATTTTTTTTTAATTTCTAAAAGCCTGTTTTTGCTTAGTCGTTACTTGGTATTTGGTGTAGATTGATGAGGGAAAATCAATTGAATCCATTTTACAATAAGGTTGTAACATAAGAAAATGTGTAGAGTGAAAAGGTCTGAATTAGGCGTGTGCGGATCTCGCATACTCATTTCCGTTTATCACACGTGATACTTGTAATAGGAAAACCTCTAAGTGCGATTTAAATTATGATATTGCCTACACTGCAAATTATTGCTCCATCTTTCAGAGCGCATATCACTGCAATTCTGACATGTTCCTTTACTAACTAAAAAATCATTGATAGTTTAATAACGATGTTGACAGCTCAAATGGCCAAAACATATGGCTAATTTTTCATAACTCATTAACAATACACACCAATAAATGCGTGGATGATAGAAACATTTTGCCCCTCTGGGCGTACTAAAAGTCGCTAACAGCTAGCCATGCCACAACATTTGTTACGGGGCCTATAACCAACTATACTATCTGGGGACCAATCTGGACAACATACAAAGAATGTACAAAAAAGTATTTTACCATTTGTATTTATTTCTTAACCCATTCAGTAAACATGCACTCCAGCTTATACAGGATTAAGAATAAATACCTACACAAAAATGGGCTATGTGAACAGGCTTTTGTAAATACATTACTTACAAGATAAGGCTATAGCTATTATAGTGTTATACCATTTAGAGAGATGTGATTGACCAGTTGCCTTCATGAGATTGATAAATGTCTTCATATTGAGCCAGAGTATATTGCAATTGCAGGTATAATAAATCATCTGCAATTAATTATTTTAACCAGCAGGTGGCCTCGAGAAGAGCCATTTTGCGATACAATTGGCTACAATGCCACATCAATTCAACAAGGCTTCATTTGACCATCCCTGGTATTTTCCAGACCTCTGCTCCAGTTTGTCCTTCCAGCCTTGCCACACTGGTGTTCATAGCCATTGTGATCATACTTCCTCTACCATGCTCATCTCATGTTGCTCAAAGGTCCCTTTTTCATACAAGTCGGGTAATTCCTACAATCTGGTGCCTTTTGTGTCCCAATGATTTAGAGCTATATATCTTGTGCACAATTTGAAAAAACAATCACTTTTTATGCACTGTTAAACTCCATGTACTATAAAAAGTAAATGATATATAGGCCTACCTCAGAGTGAAGTAAATGCATATATAAAATACTTTATTAGTTAATCCTTGCCAAATTGCCATGTCCCCAACATTTGTCAATCAAATTCAGTTAGAAATATCATTTACAAAATCAAAAATATTTCAAAGTTTTCAATAATAATTATCTAACTACACATATAAATCTTCTAATCAAATATGATTTATTGTGATTCCTGCATTTTTTATTATTAAAATAAGGGCATTTTCTTGTGTCCCTTAATTTACTGTCCACTCTGTTATGCTGATAAAAACTTCTGTAAAATAATGCACTTGTTATCAAGTCACCTGATTTTCAGGAAGTTATATCATATTTTGGAAGGGAATCCAACCATAAAAAGCAAAGTAAGTATCACTCCTTAATTTGACCTCTTTTTCAATGTTTTAGAACATTTAATGTATGGTGTCAAGCATGACACGTCCACTCTGTTATGCTCATCTGAAAAGGAAAGGAGTACAATTTTAACATGTTTAGAATATGTTTGATAAATAAGTACATTTCTATCTCAAGTGATCACCATGTGCTAGCATGTTTTTCACCACAGGAGTTGTAAAGGCCATCTTTAGCTAAAAATGTCCACCCTGTTATCATCCACCCTGTTACGCCTTGCATTGTAACAGGGTGGACATTTTGTCACAAGGTGGACATGAAGACATGTAGAGAACTGAGTCAAGTTAATTACTGCTATCAATATTTGTTAGATTTCATCATTATACATTTTAAATAGTTGTTAAAACATAATGCAGGCATTTCACAGAAGGTTGCAGCATTAAGTGCTACAGAAAGGCACTGTGTACTGTAGGTATTGTTAGGATTGTAAGAAAATACATTTGTAAATTGGTATGATCGTAAAAAAAGTTGTACGTAAAACATGACCCGTGTGAAATTAGATCTGTGAACGTACAAACACATTTTACGGCTTTTTACACATTAAATTCTTGCTTTACAGCTCCTTTTATTTGTTTACAAATAATTTTTTCTACATACAAACTTTTGGCAGTAATCTGGTATCTGCAAAGATATGACTCCAATGTAGCTCTTCAAAACTGTAACACTAGCAAAAATAAGTTGTACCGCTAGCCTAATGCTCTACCATAGCATTGCGATTCCTGATTTCATGTTCAAAATAAAAGTCCATAGCTGTTTTTTAAGACTGCATAACAACATCACACCAGTAGGCTATCATGTGTTTAGGTATTAAGTTAAATACTTATGTGTGAAAATGACAAGGACACAGAAACGTGTGCACAAATAAAGAACAGTTACGCACATGGATTGCACACATGAAAATCAGTTTTCACTATGCATGCATGAAGAGAAAAGAGTTTCCTTGATTTCCTGTTGTTCACACTGCCTCTGCTTGTTATATTAGCACTCCTCCCGGAAAGTTTCGGTTCCATTTTTTAGGAGGATGAGATGAAACTGCCGAAACTCCAGACTGTGATGTTGCACTTTAGAATTGTAAAACTGGATTTGTACAAGCAAAAAATATATTAGTCCTTCATCGTAACAGAGTGTTTGTACGTTCACAGATATAATTTCAAACTTACATTTCATGTTTTACATACTACTTTTTTACGATCATACCAATTTACATAGGGATTTTCTTACAATTCCAACAATACATATGCTTAACCTTTTGGCAGATATCTAACTCCACATAATCCAGTCCTTTGTGCAGGGGTGCGTTCAGGAGCAGTCTCCTCCTGCCTAAGGGGTATAATAAAGCTCCTTGTCTCCCCCTGTTGGCAACCTGAAAAACATCACAGTGCAAAACAAACAATAGCACAGTAAAAACACACATACAGACAAACAGGCAGGAAGAGTTCATATGGAGATAGAATACTGCCAAAATGTTTGTATTCACAGCATACAACTTAAAAATGTGAGCCATGATTCATAAATACACAGCATACAATCCACACATGTAAACCGTGATCCGTGAATACACAGCAGCGAATCCATGATTGTATACTATGATTCGTATATGCACAGCATTAAACTCACAAATGTGTGGTTAGAAACATAACTGGGAGCGTCAAAATAATCAGGGCCGACCAAAAAACATCTCGGACTACAGCCCCGAAAGCCAGGGTCTGGTGACACTCCTGTTGTTTCTAAAAAGTGATATTATTAATGTGGTGGCTCAATTTGTGTCTTTCCCTGTCTTTTCCCTGTAAAACCTGCAATGCAGGCAAATAACTATGTCGTAAAATTTAAAGAACGACAGTATCCTACACCTACAGTACTAAAACCAAAGCCAGAAACAACTTTCACTACAATATTGCTTCAACTAAGTCAATGGAAAATATAACTAGCTTGATGGCTAGCGATCAAATTATTTTGATTACCACAAAATGTATTTGGAGATAGAAATTGAGGCTGTTTAGCACTAAGGGAGAGATCAGAATTTAACATGACGAGACACAGAGGGAAATGGATGAGGGTCATGCTTTTTTCATTTCAGTCTTGGAGAGGGTTTACAGTTTTTTATTGAGTCCCAGGGAGGGTAATTTAATTTTATGATTTCAGTAGCTGTCAGACTTTTGAAATTTACGTATTGTCTGGTGGAACAAACCTTATTTCTATATCACTTTTCTACTGGCTATTTAATCAGTCCCTCTTTGTGCTTGGCGTGTCCAGATTGTGGACAAGGATTCACTGTAGATTGTCTTGAAATATTTAGTGGACTTTCAGAGTTGAAGAGACATGTTCCGATAGGGAGAAAAGTGAATGGAACTAATTATATGTTGGAGGAGTTGCTGCTACCAAATGTAGCGAACAGTCCATGTGGATGGTTAGACTATCAGTATGCCTACGAGTTGTTCTGCTCCATTTTCCAACGTCATGTAGAAAAGGAATGGTTTCAGGATTGCACGCTGAACGCTGATTATGGCATTCCTGTTATAAAGACGATTATCAGGGACACGGCTTGTACTCAACAACGACATCATTTCAATGAGAAATATGTTGCTTCGCACAGTGGAAAAGGACGAAAAAGAACAGGACAAAGCGACAGAAGAAGAGTCACAACTCTGTGGGGCCTCATGTATCAATCTTGCGTACGTTTCTAACTATATTTTGGTGTGTGTAAATTCTACGATTTGTGTGCGCACAAAATTATTGGGATTTATCAAACTGGCGTACGCAACACATACACATGCTTCTGTTGATAAATCAGATCCATACTATACTTCTGCGTACTTGAATGAGCTTACGGTCTCTGCCCAATGAACGCCTACAATTACCCATATAAGGTAGCCAAATTAGCCCTATTGACTATGTAATTTCAGTAGATACATGAAGCAAGGTGGAGACTGGTTAGAAAATAACTAACAAGAAAATACATTTCCCATGAAGTGAAATCTACATAATATTATCTGATATCTAAAAACTTGTCCTTATTGGAAACGTATCAAGTAGCCTGACAAGCAGTTATAAATATTCAGTTTTGCAAGATGCGGCTGCAGTTGTAAATAAAAAAAGTGGTCAGAGATCAATCAAGGTGGACACGATAAAACAATTTGCTGTACTCCTAACCTGTGTCCAAACTACAGGAGGTGGGCAAAGTGTGACAGATATTTCTCCCATTGGCTAGCAAATCGCTGGCATCATTGGGGGGATCTGTGTGGAAATGTCCTAGATGGGGACACCAACATTGTCGCTGTGGGAGGGTTTGCAGTAAGTGATCAATTGCCATTAGGCTAATGATAACATTTCAACTTCACATTCAAGAAACATCAATAAAGACATAAAACCAAAATTAATTGGTCAAGCCCAGTTCAAGTCATATGGGCCTAGGATTTAACAGTTTTTTTCGCTACAGAACAAGGATCGGCAGTGGCATACCAGAGTGAGGTTACGGGGCTCTGCAGTTTGGCAACGTTCCGTATGGTTTCGAGTGAGGACTGTACCGGGTCATGGCGGTACAGCCAAGGCAAACGCAAGATCTGTTAAAAGAAACAGACTAGAGAATGTGGCCAAGAAAATATATAACATTTCAGAAGTTTTATAGAAGATCAATGACTCTTGGAAAGACCTTGTGTTAAAAAGATTGTTCCATTTTAGTGACATTTTCATTTAGTGCTGCATAGCTATAGCCTATGACTGTGATTTTGAGTAGGTCTATCGGCTGTTTTATTTGATTTGTGGTGAATAAGCTTACCTATTTAATGTTCTGTTCATTTTCATTCTGTGAGAATTTTAAATAAGTCATTTCTGAAATGTATTGTAAATTTTGTATTGTCAAATTACAAATTTTAAGCCAACGTGTGATAACGCTGTAGCTCATTCAAAAACACAAAGAACTTTTACTAGGTCGTAAAAGTGAGCATCTTTAATTAAATCGGCATATTCTAGTGTATGGTAAAACATGCAATGTTGAATGTGTTGCTTTACGCACATGCACATGGGGCATTAGATGTCCACTGAAAGGGCTACATTTTACAACCTATTAGTTCTAACAGTTTCTGGCTCAGCTACAAGGGTTTTGACACTCGCTACATCCGTAGCCTATAAGCCTATGATGTTGCAGGAAAAAGCTTACACATTCCTGTAGACTATTCATATTCCTATTGATAAGATTTTTCCCATGTGTTTCAGCTGACATTCCTCTACCAGCTTTTCCGAAATAGCATGGTATTTCTCCAGTTCAACCGCTAGGCCGTGCATACTGATGGGTTGAAATTTGTGTAGATAAGCACACTTTCCCGTCAAGTTCAACACTGATAAATGCCAACCTTTGCATCAAAACTGTATGCATGGTTTATGCACAAATTTGTGCATACACACGATTGATACATGATCATTGACTTTATTGTAAATAAAGTAATTGACTTTATTGTAATCAATGACTTTATTTACAATAAAGTAAATTACAATAAATACTTTATTGTAAAGGTTATTGACTTTATTGTAAATTAATACTATAGGATGATCGCCACAGCCTTGTTCTGTGCAGACAAATCACGTTCAGTGAGCTAGGCCTAAATCCTACCCGTGCTAAAAGGGGTTGAGTGATCTGGAGGAAAGGCTAGTAGCATGAAGGCCAGCTGAAGACATTATGACCCAGAGGTAGAGAGTTCATGCTTAGCCCGAACCCGATCACAACAGGACAGGGCCTTAAATTCTGATTTTGTAGTTGGGCTGGGCTTGCGACAGTGATTTAAAAAAAAATAAACATAACAATAAATAATAATAGAAACTAGTGCTTTCTCTGATAGCTGCAATGAGGACATGCAGTTAGTGCAGCATTGTGCGTATTTTAGGCTGTGTGTGTCAGCTGGTGGCGTAGTTGTTACAATATTCATATTTTTATAGACATTTGGAAAAGTAAAAACAACCCTATAAAATGGGCTTGAATTTTCAGGCAGAATATGTTTCTAGGATATATACATTTCAGTATTTCCACTTTTATGAGTCAGTTGTTTGTACAGTGGTTCTGTAGTATAGGCTACCTTTGCGTGCATATTGTTGAGCAGGAGAGTTTGTCTTTGAGACCAAATGCGCTCGATCTACTTCTGCATTGTGATAATTGAAATCTGCATTGAGAATGGGGAGGGTCACCGCCTCCTCTCTATTTCGATTGGATGTTCGTCTGTACCAATCACATTTCTTTCTGCCCTCAGAACGTTTGAGTAAGTAAAACTGGTATGTGCACCGAATCTATGACCTTGTGATTTTGTAGGCTTATTTCTAACTTCTGTCCATAGAAGCAACTTACACATTTGGCCAAATTTGCAAAATAACTGAACATTTTGTGGTCGTACTTTTCTTTCGCAGTTTTTTGGACATCATCAACTAAAACTCTCACAGAATATTAGAAAAAGCTGATTGGTCCGCCCATAACTTGGATGAAGGAAGACAAAATGACCATTGTGTGTTTGTCTGGAGTGAAACCAGGGGCGTAGGTTTGATTTTAAATGTGAGGGGGACAAACACTAGCGTAGCGTGGTGATGCCGGGCTGGGGTGCAAGCTGTCCTTACATGCCCCCCCCCCCTCACCTTGTGAAGTGGTATATACGCATGGAAAGCCAATCCTGAGGTCTGACTGTGATAACCACATAGAAACACACAATAAAAAATAACATGACAAAAAACATTTTTATAGAGGTCAAGCACGGGCCCCCCACCCACTGTAGGACCTGGTGCAACCGCACCCCGGATAGCTACGCCAGTGGGGACAAATATGTTTTTGCAAATGCCCATGGTTTTGGAATGGGATGGCCAACAAGCTCATATATGTGTGATGGTCGGGTGTCCACATGCGTTTGGCCATATGCTGTATGTGCACTGATGGACAACATTTAATTGATTCTGCTACAACGAACACGCAAAATATAGCCTTCAGCCATTTCATTTAATATTACTTAGTTAACATATTGTCAATAATGTGTGCTCTTGGTGAAGAGCTACTACATACCTCTGTATTTCAATGTGTGTGGCTATGAGTGAGGAACAGAAGGGTTAAAATTAAGAGACCACTGCATATTGAACGCTTCTGTTCCTCACTCAAAACTTTCCTTTTCAACTTTTTTGGAAAGGAAAGAAAAAGGTGGGGTGGTCTTTTAATTTCTTCCGGAGCTTTATATTTTGCAACTATCATTCATATATAACGTTAGCCTAACTACACCTTACCGCTTTTAGAAAAACACTCTGATAAGATAAATATCTACCCCATTCTTACGTTACGGGAGGTAATTAGCTAGAGGTAATATCAACTACCAAACTTTCATGCAATAGTCTAATCTTGAAGTAACAAAAGCATGGATTAGCTTTTATGCATTATTTTTCAATAAAATGTCTCTGATTTTTGCAATATTCCGAAGATGGCAAAGCCACTCATGAAATAATAAGTTTACCAAAAAAGAGATCAGTATTGAGGGTAATGCTGAGGTCTCTCACAGTTATTGGGGATATCGAAGTTCATTGTGAGATCTGACAACAAACCTCCTTGTTTCTTGGGTCTTAAAACAAGTGCTGAGTTTAACATAAAAAATTATTCTCTCATCTACTTCCTTATGTCTGAAACTCAATCTTCCAGGGTAGGTCATTTCGTGCTTCCACATGTTTCATCGAAGTATACAACAGTGTTGTCTGCATAACAGTGAAATTTGCCATTGTGATCCCAGATGGCATCACCAAGAGGCAGCAAATATAATGAAAACAATAGTGGTCCCAAAACCGAGCATTGAGGAACACCAAAACTGAACTTTAAAATGACAGGCTTTCCACATATACGAACTGATATCTTTCAGATGAATAGGATTTAAACCAGGCAAGAATGTGTCTGCGTAGCCCAACATGGGTTTACAATCTCTCCATAAGAAGGGAGTGATATACTGTGTCAAAGGCTGCCGCTGCACTAAGGTCATGAAGCACTAGGAAGCAGAACCTTTGTCTGATGCGATTAAAAGTTCATTTACCACCTTCACCTTCAGTCTCTCTGCTATGGTGGGGTCTGAAACTGGACTGGAGCATTTCGTATATTTTATTTGTCTTCAGAAAGACATTGAGTTGCTGGGAAGCAACTTTTTCTAATATATCCATTTGAAGATTTTTTAGAGGCTTTATTTCTGCCACTTTTAGTGAGTTAGGTTCACGTCCAGAGGATAGTGAGCAATTTATTTTCAACATTGGTGGACCAAACAGAGGAAGTAACTCCTTCAGTACAGTAGATTATTTGGAATAGGGTCCAGATGACAGCTGGTGATTAAGAGCTCAACTATTTTAGTTTGTGTTGAGCGATACATGATTAAAAAGTTCAAGTGTCCCCATTGATTCCAGGTTCTGGGCATTCTCAGGACAACTGAGTTTTTGAAGACTATGCTGATTTAAGGAAGAGTCTGTATTTCTTTTCTAATGATGATGATATTTTCATTGAAGAAGTTTATCATTGCTAACGTGGCGACTCACTTCACTTGTTGAATGTTGCTTTTTGCAACTTTGCAACTGTATCAAAGATTTTTTGACTATTTTTGTTTGCCTCGATCAGGTTAGAAAAATAAGCTCATTGAGCTGATGTGAGCAGTTTTTGGTATTGCACTATACTGTCTAATACTTCCAACATGGTGGAGCGCCATTTCCATAACAATTATCTGGAGGCTTTTTTCAGTGCTCTAGCATTGTCTTTTTCTGGTATTACAGAGGGTTAAATTTAGACCTGTGATTAGACTGTTAACAGATTTATTTACTCGGCCATCCTTATATGGCCCAAAGGGGGGAGCCTCTACAATAGGAATACCCCAACTAGGCAAGTAACTAATGTGTGTGCATTCACTTTTAATTGAATCCTCTAGTCAGGATAGCAGTTCAAGAGCCAGGGCCGGCCTTCCCATTAGGCAAGATTAGGTATCCGCCGAGGGTGGCACTTGAATTTGAGGCTGTATTTTGACAGTTGGCTGCCTCCCTCCAGCGTGACAATTGGCTGACGCCCTCCGGCGCCCCTGATCGACAGCGCCCCATCCACCAGCTCGTAGCATTCCTGCAGTTCCCGCCCTCACCCCATTCGTGCTTCTCCTGTAGTTCACTCCCACTGTCCTTGGTAGCTAGAGGCCACTCCGCCTAAATGACCAAACAAATAAATAAAACTGATGTTTTTATTGCTGAAACTGATGTTGGACAATCTAATTCGATATGGAAATCTGGTAAGGCTGGGTCATTGACATAAAGCTTATTTTACACTGCTCCAGCGAACCGAGGCCAGCCATGCATTTAAGAAAGCACTTGTTTCTAAAGCTCAAATGATCGCACTCTTTTTTTACAGTTCTACAGGAATATTTAAATATTTGTTAAATATATTATCTAATAGTGCTATTTTTAATGTAACAATTATGGGATTGTGCCATGTGGGATAACAGGCGGCATATTATTAATATGAAATTTGGTTTCCTTCTATAGGTAGTTGGCTGTGAAGTGTTAACATTGTTACTCTGATTAAATACATCCATGCCTGAAAAGGGCTTGGTGTGTTTTGTTAAAACCAGGGCTCAAATTGAGTGAGGATTTCACATTCCCTTTCTTAAAGAAAAGGGCAAAAGGGATATCTAACAAGTTCTAAAATGTCTATAGTTCTATATTGATTCCTCTCTATGATATTCTGAAGCTGAGCTGCAGCCTATAATATTTGAGGAGATAATATTATAAATGTGAATATTCTGTCCCTATTAATTTGAGCTTTTTCTGAAAATATAAGATGTTTGTTTAAACCTAGGCAGCTTTTAGGGAAGCACGTCTGTTGTTGGGTTACAAGCAGTTTTATTCATTCACTAAAAACTTTTATTAACTTTACTAAAAGGCTGATGTTTGTTAACTCCACTATACCTACTAAGAAGGGGGAACGACAGACAAACAAACACCCTGAGCAGCACAGCAATGAGGTAAGGGGGGTAGGGACCACTACAAACCACACTAAACTAAGTAGATAATAGTCAGTGCTTTGATCTGCAATGCAAAACATCACAGTAAATATAACATCCACATCAGATCTCCTTTTACGCCTTTATATGGACTTAAAACTACCTTTTAAATTGCACAACACAGTTTTCCTCAAGAGTGTGTGTTACCGCTTCAACAGTCCTAAACAAGAAGAGCATTAACATTTGCACAGGCATTCTTATCATATTTGTTACAAAACTAATACTTTACTACATACCCCTTCTTTCCTTGATCAAGCCTAAAGGTACTTTAGACAACTACTGCAATACTCCATTGGTCATAGAAAAAGGACTACCTAGTACCACACTTCCTGCTTTCATTGACTTCCCAGGTGGCAGTAGATTACAGCTGGGTCCCACCCGCTACACTTAGATTGGTGGAGTGAATCTGGAAGAGCATCAAAAATCTTATTAGCCAAGAAACATAAAGACTTAGTCTTATACACAATTAGACTGTGCAAAATAAATATTACATCCACAACACCTTTCTATGTGGCTTATATTGTTCAGTCTGCAACTGCCACTTATAACTGTTTAGTCTAGGTATGGAAATAAACTACATACAGTGGATATAAAAAGTCTACACACCCCTGTTAAAATGCCAGGTTTTTGTGATGTAAAAGAATGAGACAAATATAAATCATGTCAGAACTTTTTCCACTTTTAATGTGACCTATAATGTGAAAAATTCAATTGAAAAACAAACTGAAATCTTCGAGGGGGAAAAATGAAAAATAAAAACCTTACAATAACCTGGTTGCATAAGTGTGCACACCCTCTTATAAATGGGGATGTGGCTGTGTTCAGAATTAACCAATCACATTCAAACTCATGTTAAATAGAAGTCATTACACACCTGCCATCATTTAAAGTGACTCTGATTAATCACAAATAAA
>JACXGI010010177.1:0-15455 GCA_016801175.1 Esox masquinongy
CCCCACCATGTTTAACAGATGACTGCCCATACCATTACAGATCCCCCACCATGTTTAACAGATGACTGCCCATACCATTACAGATCCCCCACCATGTTTAACAGATGACTGCCCATACCATTACAGATCCCCCACCATGTTTAACAGATGACTGCCCATACAATTACAGATCCTCCACCATGTTTAACTGATGACTGCCCATACGATTACAGATCCACCACCATGTTTATCAGATGACTGCCCAAACCACTACAAACCCATCACCATGTTGACCAGATGACGGCCTATGCTATTACAGATCTTCCAGCAGGTCTGTAATGGTATGGGCAGTCATCTGTTAAACATGGTGGGCGATCTGTAATGGTATGTTCTGATCCGATAAAATACAGCTTATGAAAATGTCATGATAGTACTATGACCATTCTATGTCACTACTTGAACTGACAAAATAGAGTTGATGAAAATGTCATGATACTGTAGCATCATGCCCATCCTGTGTCACTTATACAGTATATAATACAATATATGACAATACAAAATAAGCATTATGACAACAATCATTGGAATAATTGACTGGACGAGCAATTTATGGTCATTAAAAATATGTTTTTT
This sequence comes from Esox masquinongy, assembly GCA_016801175.1. Taxonomy (NCBI): domain Eukaryota; kingdom Metazoa; phylum Chordata; class Actinopteri; order Esociformes; family Esocidae; genus Esox; species Esox masquinongy. The sequence goes on from JACXGI010010177.1 coordinate 613, forward strand.
TAGGCTACAGGTCCCTTTTTGTGTTGGTAAACAGCAATGATGTGTTTTGTGGGCGGGGCCGAACTGGGGGCAGAAAGTGACAGTTAGTGATGTCAACAACATAGGATCATCCAAACGCCTTCTCCAATTATTTAAATACTTTGCCAACAGAAGACAGGTTGTCTTACATTAATAAGCTAACCCTTAGCAATAGGGTGAGGTTTCCTGACCCGTACTCACTGTCGAGTGAATGGGTAAAGGATCCAACTAAATGGCCCAAAGTTACAGTGACCGGACATCTTCATATACCTTATTGAAAAATCCACCGTCTATACGAAAGAAAAACTCAAGGCATACAAACCATGACCTTGAATATCGAGATTTGTCGAATGACTTTTGTGTATTACGCACCGACGTAGAGCCGAGCCAGCGACAATTACATAAAACTCAGCAATACCAGATGTGAGCTAAAATAAACAAGTCAAACAACTAGCTAATGTCCCCCTATTATATATACCATTAGAGCTAGCCCGCCACCATTTTAAAATAGAGATGTATGGTATGGAGGATAAATACTTTTTTTAGATTTTAAAAGTGTCATGTATGGAAATTGTTTTAGACTAGTTCAAATCAAGAAATTAGACTTGCGTGACAAGACCAGACTTCATGTAATATCAAAGTGATACATCTTTTTTCTTCTCCAGAAGACATGAAAGGTAGCTAAAACTTTCTAGTAAACTGTTAAGATTAGACTATTATCTGTCATGTATAACGAAGAAAAAGGAAATATAACATCATTAAAATACATTGTAAAAAAAAAATTGGTACATTATTATTAATCTGTAGAAATACAGAAATTTACTTCACTTAAAGTATATTCCTATAATTTAACAACAAGAACCGATTTTCTCACCCAAATTCTCCTTTCTTTTGCTGTCATTTATCGCTTTTAAAAGTGCTAATCTTACAAGTTAATTGTATTTAAATATCAGTTATTTACTGTTTTGACGACGTACCAATATCTGTCAGGCACAAGGTTAGCAGAAATATGCAAGAGTCAGAGCTCTGCTTTGTCGGAATACACAAAACAGTTTATAAAGCAGTGAAGCAAACCAAAGAATCATCTTCATTTCTATGGTTGGCACACAAACAAGACCATAATCCCCAAAAACATTCCAAAGCCTGTACATAAATAACAAAGATGGCACAAAAAACAAAGCTCTGTCACATTCTTATCAATTACAACAAATATAAACATGAACAAAATGAAATTCCGCACATGACTAATATAAAATGAAGGTTTACGTGTAATTTAAACAAGACTTTTACTGTCATTATGAAATACAGAAAATTACGTGTAATTTACCAAGTAAATTACCATGAAATTACATTTATTTTTTACAGTGTAGTAAGGTGGTGGATAAGTGTGGACGGTGGCCGATAATTGTGGGTTGTATTTTTTTGCTATGTGGCTAACCAACTAGCTGAAAATATTAATATTTCCACTGACATTTCATAAACATAATTAATGACATGCTAGTTAACATTTGTATGTTACTAATAATCACTAAACATTGATGACTTGATCAAATGATTACTCGGCGCAAGAAGAAGTATATCAAAACTGCTGTTGGCTATGCCGATAATAGGAGGTTCTACGCTACATAGGCCTAATGACGGTGCACTGCACTTGCTTGGCAGGGTTTGTATTAAATATTTTTTTATTATTTATTGTATGTTAGAACCATTACAAATTATATGTCATGCTGTAACTGTAGGGCTAATACAATATTTCGTCCACTCGTTCCCAGTTTTCTGCCACCAAAATGCGGGCGCAAGTGCAGTGACATAACCGTGACGTCCACTCCAAATTGGTCTATACAAACTCAGAGCTTGTTATTGGTCAATAAACCTGTCCTTCAATTGCAGCTTGAAATGAAATTGAGTTAAATGGAAAAAGTTTACCTTGTTTAGCACTGGTCAATAAAACAGCTTTGAAAATAACCCAACTGCATTTCTTCCCTCAAATGCTAGTCAGTTTTCAGGTTCTATAAAGAGGCGCACATTTTTATTTTTGACCTAGCACTCACAAACTGTGAGTACACATTTGACTAACATAAAAAACTGATGATCAGAAACAAAAAACAGGCAACCCTTGGGGTCACCAAGACCAGGATTGGGAAACACTGCTAGGCCTAGAGCATTCTCACTAAAAATGAAGTTAGTAAAACCATATAGGGTTCCCCCATTTATCCTCTAAATGGAACCTTGTTTAAATAACTCTTTGCAGAGGGTTCAATATAGGCTTCTTCAAAAAAAAATCCCTGTATATAGTTCTAACTAGAACACCATGTAAAGGGATCTACCAAAAATAATTTTATAATCTAAAGGTGTATCAAGCTGCATTAACTTCTTTTAGATCAGGAGCATGGTCATCGCACTGTACCCACTTGAACCAAATGTTTTGAAATCACCCAGTTTTCCTTACCAAGTAGGCCAAGGTCCCTGTTTCACATAAAAAAGGTAAGCCTGCATTATATTAAAAATATATAATTATTTTAAAATATGAATTATTATTATATCAATGTGATTATATACAATAGATATATTTTTAAAATAAAAAGTATATTAATTTTTATTTAAAAATTACAACTTTAATATCCAGAAATCTAGAACCGTGAAAGGTGTTCACTGTTTTGCTGATTGATCCCGGTTAGAATGTCTTAAGTTGATCATGGTTCACAAAGAGGATGTCATGTCCTGCTCCCAAAATTTCCTAGTGCTGTCTTCCTATTCATGAGAAACAAAGCATTGGGGAAGGTGACAAACTACAGTTTATGAAAATGACGTGATAGCATTATGATGATCCTGTGCCACTTACTTGAACTGACAAAATACAGACAATAAAAAAAAAGCTTTATGACCATTATCATTGGAACCAGATAGACCTATCACCTAGCAGTATATGCCATTATGTTAGTCATTAGTTACAAAAAGAATGTCTTGTCCTGCTCCTGAAATGTACTGCTGCCATCCTAGTCATGAGCAACGTTGCATTGGGGAAGGAAAATATCTGACTGCACTGCATGCATAACTATATTGATATATAGCATTTATAATGAAATGTAATATATAAAAATGCTGTTTACAAGACTGGTGTCACCGAATGGTTTGTTGTATTTCGATATACTTGCGTAGATATAACCAGACATAAAAAATTGCAATACATGTCATAATATTTCAAAACATATGTGTTGTGACCATGTTATGACAGGATTGACATTGTCAGCTGAAATGACACGTTATGACAGAATTATGACCATGTTATGACACTACACTTCAAGTAAAGCGTTACCACTACAACTACTACGACTATGACTACTAATACTACTACAAGTAATATTCCAATCATCCTCCTTTAGAATGCTACTAATGATATGACTTCTACTACTACTACCTATTTGCAATACTCCCCTATCACAATACCTGACTCTACTTACAATGCATCTTAACAATTCCCTTCATTTACAATACTACTCTACTTCCACTGCATCTTTACAGCTCCCTTCTTTTACAATACTACTCCAATAGTCTGACAACTCATTTTGTAATCTTCTTAAAGGCTGGCACTTACTGGCTCTCTTATGCAACTGTTAAAGGCGTTAGAGAATAGAGTTCAGTGGAAGAGACTGTTATGTAACACCAGCCTATTGAAGGAGACAACATCCTCTGCATTCCCCAGGGTGATCTGGGTTAGGTCTAGGGATGGGGCTAGAATTAGAGTTATCTTTGTGGTGATATGAGTCTCTCCTCGGTTTCTGTGTAAAATTGAGAGGGAGGCTGCACTTCCTTGTTAATGTTTAACATTTTATTTGTCATATGAACAGGATACACCAGGTAAGGATTATTGAGGTAAATGTTTATTTGCTGGTTCCTTTAGGACAATGCAATAACAACAGAAGTAAAGTAAATATAAATGAAATAAAATAAGAACAAAATTTTAGTCATAGGGTTAGGGTTAGTTGATAACAATGTAAATATAGGTGGCAGTACAAAATTTGACGTATTTACATGTAAAAGATGTAAGAGTGTGCAGAGTATTGGAACAAATCAAGTATTGTAACAGAGGGCGAATTTTGCAAACACAACTAAGATAGCTCTTTTTGTAATTATCTGAGATTGAAAAATAAATATTTGCAACTTTAGCATGTGTCTCTTTTCTAAAAAAAATAATTGGCTTTGTGAGTCTTAAGAAACAGGTGGGATGTAGATTAACCCTTAAAGGGCTAGGGTTTTAAAGTCCGCCTGTCACTACCTTGACATTTTGGCTTCTAAAATGGTCATCCTTTATAGTAGAAGGAAGTGCTTTGTATTCTGGGATTCTGCAGACCCTCAGCTACATGGAGGATGTATTGAAAAAATTTTTTTTTGAGACACTTACATGAGTAATAATGTGAAATAGTCAGAAAAATGTAAAATCGCATGAGCACATATTTTGGTTATACATTGAAATAACATAGTAAAATATAATAGGTAGCCTGTTTTATATTACATTTGTATACCCCCAGGAGTTCAGAATAAGTACAAGTTGAATGGTTTTTAATTTATAAAATAATAAAATGAACCCGCCATTTTTTTTTACTCTTTTTTTTTTACTCCACATCCATTTTTTTCTCAAACATTCTGAAAATCATTGAAAATATGGGGTCATTGAACTTATTCTGTCATATTGTACCTCCAAAAGCCACCACTAGATGGCAGTCCCTTCCTTTTTGAACTGTGAGGATTTCTAAAAAAATTTTATGGGGTGTCTTGAATAGGGGGTGCCTTTATTTTCTTTGGAATTCCCTACATGTGCCATATCTGAAAGAGGTGGAGATTAGAACAGGGATGTTTCCAGTCTTCCTTTGGATGGTTATATTCACAGTGACACTCTACACAACACAGCATAGGCGCATATTTGACCACTGGCTACCATACCGTTATATCAAGTTATCATATATAACTAGTAATTCCACTAAAACAATGCAAAATAATAATAGACATTATCATAGAATAGCATTTAGGCTACTCTTACCCTATTTTACATATAGGTCGATTCCGTCATGATACTTTTCATCGTCTGAATGTTCAGACCCATTTTCATCCTCTGAATGTTCAGACCCATTTTCACTATCCTCGCTCTCCATATTCATTTATTCCACTTCTTTCGCCGTTTGGCCATTTCATTTTTCTAAAAACAATTGCTTGTAGCAACTGAATGTGTCTTCAATGCAATCCAGGTGCATAAAGACTATATTGGCACACGCCTCTCCCCCTGGCGCGCGTGCTCGCTCTTTCTCTCTCTTTTAGGGAGGGGGGTGACATGGATAGACTTCGCATTGGATTGGTTTATGTATTGTAGACTTCTAAACAACAGAAAAATATCAAGTATAATTAGTTAGGGCTGCTGCTAAAATCCTGAAGGACTATAGGTGATCAATATTTGTGATCACAATTGCGGGGCTTCTGGTTTACAAAAGTATACAAACGTGACATTGTTATTTGCAGCGGAATGTCATTGTTCCCGTAGAAAAGAAATGAAGCCTCTAACTTCTATAGTTCTGGAGCAATAAATAAATATGTGTGACCTGGACGCGCGTGTCAAAAAATAGAGGTTTTGTGATCGCTATTGTGGGGCTTCTGGTTGACGAAAGTACACAAACGAGACATTGTTATTTGCAGCGTAATGTCGTTGTTCCCATAGAAAAGAAATGAAGCCTCTAACTTCTACAGTTCTGGAGCAATAAATAAAAATGTGTGACCTGGACGCGCGTGTCAAATAGAGGTTTTGTGATATTTTTGCTTCTGACGAAATAGCACAAATGAGACGTTGTTATTTGCAGAAAAATAACCAGATTAACATGGAAAAAGAATGAAGTCTCTAACTTCTACAGTTCTGGAGAAATAAATAAAAATGTGTGACCTGGATGCCTCAAATAGAAATTTTCTGATCGCGATTGTGGGGCTTCTGGTTGATGAAAGTACACAAATGAGACGTTGTTATTTGCAGAAAAATAGCCCTATTAATGTGGAAGAAGAATGAAGCATCTAACTTCTACGGTTACGGAGCAGTGAACAAAAATATTTTCAATTGACGCGCCCGTGCGTCATTTGTGCATGGTTAGAAAAATAATTGTTCCTTCATCTCCCCAACACACACATGGCTTTTATACAAAGCATATCCAACCTGAGTAATGCTCCCTTGTTGGCTTGTTATTATGGTTCTGGCTATCAATCTTGTTATTCTTTCTTTGAACTTCATTGCGGCAATACCATTGTTTTCCTCTGTCTATGCGACATTATAGATAATAGCCTACTTTTGTTGCAGTTACATGCTGAGCCCATGCTTTTTTGCCTGTGTTATTATTTATTGCGTGGGCTATTATCAGAGTGATACATTAATAGAAAACAGTATGAAAAATGTAGAAAGCTTCATATTGATTTTACAGATGCTGTGGCATTACATTACCTATATATGAAAATACAAGTTATGTAATACTCTCAAGGTTTACATACAAGTCATGTACAATCAGTGCATATCTGACCTACCACTCCGGAGGATTAAGTACATCAAATACCCTGTTTTGAAATAGTTACACAATTTCTCCCGTGAATATGTGTATATCATTATAACAAAATGTACATTGTTCAATGTATGGTGGTTGTGACCTTTTAACTCATTGACCTACAGACCCAAAGCCCTTCAACACATCAATACATGCAACTTCTAAGTCTTGTACCTTTGTCAGTGCTTGGAATACAAAAGCTTGCAAGAACAGTTATAGGCAACACAAAAATAACATCAGTTTCATGAAAAATAAAAATCTGTTTAGGTAAAACAATCAGGGTTTACACAAAGAGAGCAGCAGATTGTTACATTTACACAAAGGTTATTCTCCTGATTGCACAAGAACTTCCATTACCCAAAACAGTTACAAGCGACACAGAAACAAAAATTATCCAATAAATGTTTAAAATGGGCAAGGGGGATAACAGTGCCTAGTTTAGGTTTGGTCTGCAGGCTATTCCATAAGCAAGGAGCATAACAGGAAAAGGCAGTCATATTCAATTCTGTGGAGATTGCAGGGGTCTCAAGTGTAATCCAGGCTTGAGTGTAATCTGGTTTTATTAGTTACATTTCTAATGTTGATCAGAGATGATAAATAAAAAGGTAATTTATTTAGAAGTGCTTTATAGACAAACACGAGTGAATGTTGTTCGCGTCGCAAGTCCAGCGCACGCTTCGATATAAACTACATTGGTGAGTTCTGTAGCTAGCACCTGTAATAAACCATAAAGTGCACAATGGTAAGTAGCATCCAGCGGTTTAAGTGTGGATGCCATATCATGCATGTAGATAGTATCCACATAATCAATAACTGAAATGAAGTAGCTTGCACAATTTGTTTTCTGATTGTGGAGGACAAACATGTTATGTTTCTATAGAGGAAGCCTAGCTAAATCTTTAGCCTTTTATAGAGTTCATCAACATGTATTTTAACAATAGGACCGCCAAATGCCTATGCCAATTGAAAAGGGCATAGGCATTTGGAAATAAATTTGAAAAGGCATGTATTTGAAAAGGCCAACATTAAAAGGTGCATCAAGTCGGCTAAAACTGATCACAAACTGTGGATTGAGGAGCACATCAATACCAACTCCGAACCCCAATGCATTTTGCAGGGCATCCAACCCATCACTGACTACTGGCCAAAGACCCCTACCCCCACAGCCAACGACGTCTCCTTCACCGATGAATTAAACAGGTTTTATGCCCGCTTTGACAGGGACAACAAAGAGCCAGCCATTAAAGCCGAACTACCCCCAGATGACCCCCACCTCAGCCTATCCACTGCAGATGTGTTGTCTGTACTGAGCAGGGTGAATGTACGCAAGACTGCCGGTTCTGATGGTGTCTCTGGGCATGTGCTTCCAGAATTATTAGGCAACTAAATTACAAAAATAATTTCTCCAACTCACAATTTTTAGAGTAAGTGCAACAAATAAGTAACACAAAATGAAAATGAAATAACATTTTGGGCCTTTCCAAAATATTCAGTGACCGATATAGCCATCCTTCTTTTCATTATCTGCCATGAGCCTTCCATGCAGTCCGTCAGTTTCTTGATCTGTTCACGATCAACTTTCTCTGAAGCAGCAACCACAGCCTCCCAAATGATGTTCAAAGAGGTGTATTGTCTTCCCTGACTGTAAATCTCACATTTGAGAAGGGTCCACAAGTTCTCAATAGGATTTAAATCAGGTAAGGAAGGGGGCCAGGTCATTATTTGGGCATCTTTGAGGCCCTTGCTTGCTAGCCAAGCAGTGGAGTATTTGGATGCATGTGATGGAGTATTGTCCTGCATAAAGAACATGGCCTTCTTGAATGCTGAGGACTTCTTCCTATACTACTGCTTGAAGAAAGTATCTTCCAGAAAATGGCAGTAGGTATGGGAGTTGAGCTTCAGTCCATCTTCAACCCGAAAAGGTCCAACTACCTCATTCTTAATGATAGCAGCCCGTACCAGTACCCCTCCTCCACCTTGCTGGCGCCTGACACCAGTGTTCAGTGATGCCCTGTGTCCATTAGTGATCCAGCCAAAGCACCATTCATCTGGTCCATCAAGAGTCATTCTTATTTCATCTGTCCGTAAAACCTTTGAAAAATCTGTCTTCAGATATTTCTTTGCCCAATCTATACACTTCAACATGTGAATCATATTGAGTGGTGGTCTTTTTTCGACCTTCTTGACCTTGGCCATGTCTCTGAGCACTTGACACCTTGTACTTCTGGACACTCCAGGTAGGTTGCAGTTCTGGAATATGGTGGCACTGGAGGATAATGGGTTCCTGGTAGCTTCACGTTTAATTCTTCTCAAGTCTTTTGCAGTAAATTTGCGTTTTTTGTTTTCCCAGTTGACTATTTGCAACAACACGTTTGAGTGTCCGGTGGTCACACCTCAATAGTTTAGCTATTTCAAGAGTGTTGCATCCGTCTGAAAGGCATTTTATAATTTATAACTTTTCAGTGTCAGTTAAATCTCTTTTTTGGCCCATTTTACCTGAGGTCATGAAGCTGCCTAATAATTATGCACACCTTGATATGAGGTGTTATTCACTGTTGCCACACCCTCCCTCATTACACAAATACATCATCTGAAAATGATTCAATCCACTGAGCATTCAAGTTTATATGGGTTGGAGTTGGAAAATGTGCATAGAAATAATAATATGATCAGAATACTCACTTGCCTAATAATTGTGCACGCAGTATAGAGCACTCAAGCATGCCTCCAGAAAATTGGAGCGAAAGTGGCGCTCCGCCAAGTTGGAAGTATTTAAGCTAGCCTGGATGGACAGTACACTACAATACCGGAAAGCACTCACATCTGCTAGATCAGTGTATTTCTCCAACCTGATTGAGGTGAGCAAAAACTATTCAAAAAATATTTTTGATTCAGTTGGGAAGTTAACAAAAAAGCAATGCTAAACAAATGCAGTGGGTTTTCAATTCAGCAGTAATGAATACATAAACTTTTTTGATGAAAAGTTTATTCCTCAAAATCTCAGTTGTCCTGAGAATAACCAGAACGTCTCTGACCTGGTGACACTTACATTTTTTGACCTTGTATCGCATTACACATTCACTAAATAAGTAATGAGTTCTAAACCCACAAACTGGACCTGATTCCAACAAAACTACTTAAGGAGCTACTTCCTGTGCTAGGTCTGTCAATGATGAATGTAATTAATTACACATCCCTGTCCTCTGGATGTGTACCAAACTCACTAAAAATAGCATAAATAAAGACTTCTGAAAAAATCTAATCTGGATCCAGATATATTCATTTACAGGCCTATGACGAACCTCCAGTTCCTCTCACAAATCTTAGAAAAGTGTGTTTCTGAACAACTGAATGCCTTCCTGAAGACAAATAACATATATAAATTGCTCCAGTCCGGATTCAGACCCCATCATAGCACTGAGACTGCACACATGAAGGTAACAAATGACCTTCTAATGGCCTCAGACAAAGGTTCCACATCCGTTTTGTTGCTTCTTGATCTTAGTGCTGCCATTGACACTACTGATCACTCCCTTCTCTTAGAGGGACTGGAAACCCATATGGGGCTACGTTGACACGTTCTAGCCTGGTTTAAAACTTATTTATCTGAAAGCTATCTGTTTGTATGCGTGGATGGCATGTCCTCTGACAAATCAAAGGTATGTTTTGGTGTTCCTCAATGCTGGGTTTTGGGCCCATTATTGTTTTCATTATATATGCTGCCTCTGGGTGATGTCATCTGGAATCACAAATGCCAATTTTCACTGTTATGCAGATGACACACAGTTGTACCACTCTGTAAAAAATTAAGAGACCACGTCTCTACATGTATGGCAGCCATTCAATTCCAGTGTCTGTTAAATTCCAACACAGGCACACCTCATTTTACTTAATGAGGTACTGATAAGGTGATTACCTGAACCAAATCTAATTTAACGAGGAAAAGTATAAAAACCACTGCTGTGGTCATAACTATCCTCTTGCAATAGGACCAGCTGGATGGCAATAACAGTGCAAGAAGACCTCAAAGGTAATTTGAATTAAAAAAATAACTATTCAGCATGACAAGAGTTGAAAAGAAAGGCTTTGAGTGAGGAAAAGAAGGGTTCAATTCTGGCTTTACTGGCAGAGGGATACAGTGAGCGTCAGGTTGCTTCCATCCTGAAAATTTCAAAGACAGTGGTTCATAAGAACAAGGTTAAGCAAAAAACATTGGGGACAACAAAGCTACAGACTGGCAGGGGGCAAAAACGACTGTCCACTGACCGAGATGACCATCAAGTCATTTGAATGTCACTCAACAACCGTAGGATGACATCAAGTGACCTACAAAAAGAATGGCAAACAGCAGCTGGGGTGAAGTGCACGGTGAGGACGGTTCGAAACAGGCTCCTAGGGGCAGGGCTGAAGTCGTGCAAAGCTAGAAAAAAGCCCATCATCATTGAGAAGCAAAGAAGAGCCAGGCTGAAGTTTGCAAAAGACCATAAGGATTGGACTGTAGAGGAATGGAGTAAGGTCATCTTCTCTGACGAGTCAAATGTTCAGCTTTGCCCAACACCAGGTCATCTAATGGTTAGACGGAGACCTGGAGAGGCCTACAAGCCACAGTGTCTCGCACCCACTGTGAAATTTGGTGGAGGATTGATGATGACCTGGGGATACTTCAGCATGGCTGGAATCAGGCAGATTTGTCTTTGTGAAGGACGCATGAATCAAGCCAAGTACAAGGTTATCCTGGAAGAACACCTGCTTCCTTCTGCTCTGGCAATGTCCCCCAACTCTGAGAATTTGTTTTTTCCAGCAGGACAATGCTCCATGCCACACAGCCAGGTCAATCAAGTGTGGATGGAGGACCACCTGATCAAGACCCTGTCATGGCCAGCCCAATCTCCAGAACTGAACCCCATTGAAAACCTCTGGAATTTGATCAAGAGGAAGATGGATGCTCACAAACCATCAAACAAAGCCAAGCTATTTTTGTGCCAGGAGTGGCATAAAGTCACCCAACAGCAATGTCACAGATTGGTGGAGAGCATGCCAAGACGCATGAAAGCTGTGATTAAAAATCAGGGTTATTCCACCAAATATTGATTTCTGAACTCTTCCTAAGTTAAAACATTAGTATTTTGTTGTTGAAAAATGAATATGAATTTGTTTTCTTTGCATTATTTGAGGTCTGAAAACAATGCCTTTTTTGGTTATTTTAAACCAGTTGTTGTTTTCTACAAATAAATACTCTAAAAGACAATATTTTTATTTGGAATTTGGGAGTAATGTTGTCAGTAGTTTAAAGATTAAACCACAATAGTTCATTTCACTCCAACACATACCTAAGAATAGTAAAGCCAGAGAATCTGATTATTTTGCAGTGGTCTCTTAATTTTTTCCAGAGCTGTATGTTAAATTGTCAAGTAGCCTATATTGTTTGTATTAAGTTTCAATAATTGCCAAATTAAATTGTTAAATGGTCATGGAAATCTTGTATTTCATTTGTAAGTTCATTTAAATTTAACCAAGGCTCTATCATTTATCTGGGAGTATCGCGCATTCATCCACTGACATCATGCATTCAGTGAGGGGTGAATAACACCTGGGTACCATTAGTGGCTGCCTGGGTACCAACGCCAAGTGCCATCGGCTCTTGGCCAATTAAGTCAGAAAAATGGGTAAAAAAAAACAGATAATCAGTCTCTAAATAGTGTTCTGTTTGCGAGGTTTGAATTCTGACAACAGTACAATGTAATATACGCCTGTTTAGGAGTCCTTTTTACGCCTGTTTAGGAGTAAAAGTCCTTTTTAGGAAAAGGAGGAGGGTGTAGCTTTCAAAACGTCTGTTTTATCTGAATTACAAACTCAAATGCCAATTGGCGTAGGTATTTGGCAGTCCTTGTGTTAACCAACTCCAGTTACTCCAACTGGGTGCCATTTACTCTAACAGCCTTACTTCTACCCTTGAGATAGTCATTAAACCAACAACAGGTATTCGGTCCTAGTCCTACTGACGACAACTTACTTGAAAGTATTACATGGTATACAGTGTCAAAGTCTTTCGACATATCTACAAACATGGCGGCACAGCACTTATTATTGTCTAGGGCATTAGCAATATTATTTACAATGTGTACTGTGGCTGAAGTAATACTGTGTTTAGGTCTGAAACCAGATTGAATGCTAGAAAGAGTATTGTTAATTGTTAAAAATGATTGTAGTTCCTTATTCACCAATGACTCCAGAATTTTTGCTAAGCAGGCAGGCTTAGAGACGCCCCCCCCATGGGTTGTTCCTGTTCTTGTCCATCTGGTCATGATTCTGACCTGGACCAGGTTTAATAGACTCTGGATTCCGCCCACATGCATTTATTAGTTATTAAAACTTGTTCTTTTAAAATGTTCACCTGACACAGCCAGAAGAGAACTGGTCACCCCTCTGAGCCTTGTTCCTCTCTGGGTTTCTTCCTAAATTTCAGCCTTCTTATTGTCTACAATTAAACCAAGATAAAACTGAGATTATTGTGTTTGGCAACAAAAATAAAAGAACAAGTATTAGTAAAGAGTTGGATTCTCGGGCCCTTAAAACCTGGGATCAAGTGCGTAATTTTGGTGTTCTGATAGACCTCACATTTAACAGTCATATCAAAGCGGTCACCAAAACAGCATTCTATCATCTAAAAAATATAGCCAGAATCAAAGGCTTGGTGTCCCAAAAAGATCAAGAAAAGCTCATCCATGTTTTTATCTCTAGTAGGGTTGACTACTGTAATGGCCTCTTAACTGGACTCCCCAAAAAGACTGTAAAATAGCTGCAGCTCATTCAGAATGCTGCTGCTAGAATGTTAACCAGGACCAAGAGAACAGAGCACATCACTCCGGTTCTTAAATCTTTGCATTGGCTTCCAGTCAGTTACAGAATAAATTTTAAAGTGGTGCTTTTAGTTTATAAATCTCTGAATGGTTTAGGACCTGAATACATTTCTGATATGTTTGAAGAATGTAAACCGAGCAGTGCTCTTAGATCCATGAACACAGGTCAGCTAGTAGAGCCCAGAGTCCAAACTAAACATGGAGAAGCTGCGTTTAGCGGTTATGCTGTACAAAACTGGAATAAACTACTAGAAGATCATAGACGTGCCCCAAACGTATCAATTTTTAAATCCAGGTTAAAAACACTTCTCTTTTCACGTGCCTATGACTGAGCACTTAAACTTAACCACGCTGTTTAGCCTTATAGCTTCCTATGTTTTCATCCTGTTTTTGTTCTTTTTATATTTTCTTATTCTATTTTTTATTATTATGATGTTTTCATTTGTTTTGATGTTTTCATTTGAGTATTTGTTCTTATGTTATTGTATTTTTATATCTTTTTATTTTTCTTTGTAAAGCACATTGAATTGCTTCGTTGTATGAATTGTGCTATATAAATAAACTTGCTTGCTTGCTTAGGGAGTTTCTCCTGGCCACTGAAATTCAACACTGTTGTTATTTGCTCCTTGGGGTTTTAGGCTGGATGTTTTGTAAAAGCACTTACAAGTGCTGATGTAAAAAGGGCTTTATTAATAAATTTGATTGATTGATTGATTGATTGATAGGAGCAGCACACTTCAGTAATCATACACTTAGGTCCGGAAATAATTGGACACTGACACAAGTTTTCTTACTTTGGCGTTTTACCAAAATATATTCAAGTTACAGCTAAGTACTGAATATGGGCCTAAAGTGTAGTCTCTCGGCTTTAATTTGAGGATATTCACATCCACATTGGAGGAAGTGTTGACGAATTACAGCTCTTTAATATATAGCCCCTTCTTTTTCAAGGGACCATCCTAAGGATCCTAAGGATGGTTTTTGCAGACCATCCTTAGGCTGCAAAAAAAAGAAAAGAATGCCCTGGTGAGCTCTGCAACACAGAGAGGCCTAGACGTCCACAGAAGACACAGTGGTGGATGATCGTAGGATCCTTTCCATGGTAAAGAAAAACCCCTTCACAACATCCTGCCAAGTGAACAACACTCTCCAGGAGCTAGTCTACCATGACGTGAAGACTTCATGAGAGCAAATACAGAGGAGAGCCCTCCATCATCTGGCCCCCTCATACCTCACTGACCTCCTCTCCTCATACCAACACTCAGGTCCCTCAGACCCACCTCAGCTGGTCTTCTCTCCATCCAAATATTCAACCTCCGTAGTTTTGGTGACAGAGCCATCTCCCGGGCAGCTCCCAGGCTCTGGAACTCACTCCCCCAAGAAATCCGCACAGCAA
>JACXGI010010177.1:15555-28410 GCA_016801175.1 Esox masquinongy
CTCACCATCTTCCAGTCCCACCTCAAGAACCATCTCTTCACCTCTGAGTCCTTCACCATCTTCCAGTCCCACCTCAAGAACCATCTCTTCATCTCTGAGTCCCTCACCATCTTCCAGTTCCACCTCAAGAACCATCTCTTCACCTCTGAGTCCCTCACCATCTTCCAGTCCCACCTCAAGAACCATCTCTTCACCTCTGAGTCCCTCACCATCTTCCAGTCCCACCTCAAGAACCATCTCTTCACCTCTGAGTCCCTCACCATCTTCCAGTCCCACCTCAAGAACCATCTCTTCATCTCTGCCTATCCGTAGCCCCCCCCCTTCTCATCTGTGCCTGAATCTTGTTTTGTTTTGTTTTATTTTGTTCTGTTTTTATAATCTACCTCCCCTGTAAAGCGACTTTGAGTCTAAGAAAAGCGCTATATAAATTCAATGTATTATTATTATTATTAGAGGGTTCACAACATGCCTCAACAAGCTTCATGAATAGAAAGGTCAGATGAGACTTTGCCAAAAAATTATTAAAAAACCAGCCTAGTTCTGGAACAGCAGTCTTTGGACCCTAACCCTAACCCTGTACCAGAATGATGGGAAGAAAAAAGTATGGAGAAGGCTTGGAGCAGCTCATGATCCGAGGCATACCATATCAGTTAATATCCATGTAAAAGAAAATTTAATCAGTCTTGAGTCCAAAGTTCTATAAAGGTTTTTTAATGTTTACATGCGCATGGGATAATCAATATACAGCCACCTAGTATGACCGCACTCCGAGTAATCAAGGAGTCTAGGTATGACAGGCATCTTTGTAGCTTCTTCACTGGCCATGCCCCCTACTCATATTACTCACACATTAAACAGAACAGATGCTAGATTATTCTCTGGTCAAGCTAAGATCTCTTCAACAGATAAACAGAGAACCTTATGGTCTGTTAATTACTCATTTACCTAGGTCACAGCATACTAAATGAAACCACCATAGAAATGAATATAAACTCATAACTGCCAATGTAATATAAAATGATAATAACATCAAAACATCATATATTGCTTCTCAATTTCAAATTTCTATCACATCCAGAAGTGCAAATAGAGGTCAGAAAATGTGTAAGTATTGTACAAAAAGGCAAATGCAGTACACATGGCAATATTAAATGTGCAATTAAGGCAAATAGACAGTTGAGTTAGAGAATTAACAGATCAGGTAGGAGATCAGATTGTAAGCTCCGCAGTAACAGTTTGTTTGTTTGTTTCAGAAAAGAAAAGAATGTAGTACACGTGCAGACTTAAAACTAAGAAAGTTAAATATTGCCAGGAAAGGAGAAGCGGCAGCCAGCTATCCCTCCAGTGGTCACTGATGTTATTTGCAAATTACCAAATAGCTATATATATTTGTGAGGCGTACTTGTTAGAATATGATCTATTAATGTGGATTTTTCTAGATCTTTTGGATTAGGATTGGTAGGTGTAAGGGATGCTGGCATCAGCCAGTCCAGATTGAGATTTCCGATAATCAGTAATGCAGGGTTTGCATAATAAGATATTAAGTCAAACAATTTGCATAGAGCATATAACGGAGCTGAGTATGGGAAAAAATCTCCTACTATCTTTAATAGTGCATTACTTCCAAGGGCCACATTAAGAACTAGGCATTCATACAGTTTCGGGACAGATCTTGCATTGGCGTGAACCCTATATAATTAAGTGAAGGGACAGTAAAATGTGATGTGCTCCAAATGATAGTGTCACAGGCTAAAGAGATCAGACGCCCTCTCTCCCTTATTTGGTGGACAGATTCCTGTTTCTTTTCATTGCCCTATTGCCTCTCTATATTGCCCCAATCCCTATTTAAGTTCCCTCTTGCCAGTCAATGTTTTTGGATTTTTTTGCCCTATTGCCTCTATATATTGCACCAATCCCTATTTAAGTTCCCTCTTTCCAGTCAATGTTTTTGGATTCCTTCCGTAATGACGTTCGGCCCTGTTCTTGTCTTGTTTTAGATTTCTTAAGTGTTAGTTATTTTTCGTCCTCCGTTCTCCCTGCTTCAGTGTCTTGCATCTTACAACGTTACAGAGAGTCTCTCTTGGTCGGTGTCCTGGCTCCTACAGTGTTACAGATTCAGTAATGTGTGCGTAAGCGATAGGCTTCACAGGCATATAAAGAGTCCCTTCCAGGTTCAAATATGAATGCGAATCTCAATTGGGATTCAAATAATACAAAAACGGATACATGTATGCCACGTTTGGCACAAGCCCCATAAGAAGCAGTATTATTCTTATATAATAAGAAGTGGTGGATTGGAATTGTATTAAAAGTATAAAACAATAGCAAAAAAGAGTCTGGTAGCAGCACTTGAAGTGTGGAAAGAATGTATTTGTGTGGATGAGTGCAGTCCAGATAGTTTAAGAGTTGGGAAGTATAATGGTTTGCAAACCAAATTTGTCTCCCAGTCTTGGTTTCTAATTTATGTAATTTATCAGACAATGTTATCCAGAGCAACTTACAATTGTGAGTGCACACATTTTCATAGTTGCCGCCATAGGAATCAAACCTAGAAACACAGGTTCTCAAGAACAATGCTTTACCAGCTGATCTGCATGGGACCATAGGAGCTAACTATAAGTAACTGGCTGATCTCTTGTAATGACCAAGTTAGAGTAATGATCCCATGAGCAACTGTGTCAAAAGGGGGGGATCAGACCCACTGTATTTAGGAACGGAGGCATCAGAACATGCTATGGAAGTCACTGCTAAATCCAACACTCACGCCATTGTTGTTTGCCTACCGGATTAACTAACGTAATAACTTTATTCAGGCTTCTGATTAGCCAGCATGGCTTTGAGGTTAGAGTTATATCATCGCCTGTTGGTTTGGCATGCTCTTGACAAGGCTTGACAGCGTGTTTTTTCGCATTCATGTGGACAGAGATTTTTTTAAAACAGTGCTTGTATGGACATCATTTTTTTTTAAGAACGAAGAATAATAAATACTGTTTAGATTAGATTTGATTAGATTCAACTTTATTGTCATTGAACAGTACAATTACAGTACAACTAAGTGCAGTAAGCATCAAACCAGAATTGGAAATAGAGGGCAGAAAATTTGCAAGTATTTACAAGTATTAAGTATTTGTATATTACAAATGTGTAGATGTGCAATGAAGGCAAATGCAGTACAAATGGCAATACTAAATGTGCAATGAAGGCAAATAGCGAAGGGCAGAAAGTTTACAAGTATTATGTATAGTGTATGTTAGAAGTGTTCAAATGGCAATTTCTAAATGGCATACAAGATGTGCAAACGATGCAAATGAAGGAGTACTGTAGTAGGGTAGCATGAGCAACCGTGATGCAGAGATAACAGCACTAAGGTTCTCGAGGTAGATGTGTGTGTAACTGTAAAAATGCAAGTACAATGGCAGTACTAAATGTGCAAAGAGGCAAATTGAATGTACAAGGTGCATGTGCAACTGAAATGCAGGGATAACAGCGGTGAGGTTCCTGAGGTAGACACGTATCTGTAACCACTGAAAACTTTCATTATCAGGCTTTGCAAAGCAGTGTCAGAGTAGTACAAGGGAGTAGTGCAACAAGGTACCTGAGAGGTCGGGGGAGTATGGTAAGTGATCTCTGAGTCACAGAGTATTTTTTTTAAAATACCCATGCATGTATGGACTAGACCTCAGTTAGTTCTGAGAAATCTTTAAGGGCAATACAAGTTTTGAATATGCTACTAGTGTTTATATTTATTGCTAATATGACTATTTGTGTTGCTACCATTTGCAGTGCTTAATGTGTTGTCAATATACTACATACTTCATAATATTCATGGTTAAAAAAATATGTTAGCAGGACAATCCATTGCATGTGTGAGGTCCTCGCGTCGTTCCTGCTCCAGCTCTTTCCTCTCACGCCCTCTACCAGCCACCACTACGCACTCTCAACGCAGTGTACCTGAACACAGCTCACAATCCAGATCACTACGCACTCTCAACGCAGTGTACCTGAACACAGCTCACAATCCAGATCTCAATCACCGGAATACTAAACACCTGCGCTCCATTGTCTCTCCCTATATTAGCCAGATCTCCACCACCACTCAAGTGTGAGGTATTGTTCGTAGTGGACCTACCAAGCCTTCGTGTCGCTCTCTAGCTAATTGTTGATTCCCAGGCTGTTGTATTCTCCTCCCCTTGTCCTGTCCCTGTCTGTCTCCGTGTATAGAAGCCTGCCTCTTGACCTGCCTGCCTGTCCCGTAGACTATCCTGCCTGCCTGTCCTTACCTGAACCGTTGCCTTCTCGGACTGACCACCGGTTACCGTACCTGCCTGCCTGCCCCGTAGACTATCCTGCCTGCCTGTCCTTACCTGAACCGTTGCCTTCTCGGACTGACCACCGGTTACCGTACCTGCCTGCCTGCCTCTCTCGTTTTGTTCGTGCCTCATCCCTTTGTACCTTTGCCAATAAACCAACAGTTGTGTTCCGCAATTGGAACCTCAAACCCCTGGTCCCGGGGTTCATTACAGCATGGTACTGGATACTTGTTAATTGTTTCAAAACTACCACAGATGACTTAACAGATGACTTTGAATCCAAATTTCTTGCAGTTCATAAAGGAGTTCCCCAGGGTTCAATTTTGGGTCCATTTTTATTTACCTTGGATAATTACATTTGTAACTTCTAAAAAATGCACTTAGGATATATCATAAGTTAGTGCTAAATGCAGAAAAAACAAAGTATATGGGTTTCTCTACATCCCAAAATCTAGGTTTGGATTTTTTTTTTATTTCTACACTTCAATTACTCTAGATTTGGCCTAGGCCCCTTAATTTCAGTGATGGGTCATGGTTATGGCCTCTGTAATTTCTTTGTGTCTGCTGGATGTTTTTTCCCATGGTGTTACAATTTAAAATGAAACCCATTGTAATGCCCGTTTCTCAGGCTGTGATTGATGGGCTTTACTGCTGTCTGGTACTTTTTAAACCATGCAATCATTATAAAATATATAATGGTTCTTAATCAAACACAATTTTTATGTTTTGCTCTGGTTGTTGCCACAACTCGATGGTAGTTTTTGTACAATACTGTTGTTTGATTGACATCAGTTTGAAGACAAAAAAGTCCCATGCTCCAGAAGAAGCAGCCTTTTTGGTACCAAATCAAAATACTCTCTTCAGCAGCACACATCTATGCCAGTCTACTGTCACATCCACAGCATCTAAAAATTAGGCTGGGATACTTGCAATGTGTGCATGCCAGGCAGACAATGTGTGTGATTTGTGTGTGATTTGTTAGCCAATTCTGTGCATGTAGAGATAAAATTACCTGAGTGGATGGAGGCACTGTAGTTTAGTTACTGTCATATTAATGGAGTGTCAAAGAAAGGTGAAAATTGTTGACTTTTGCAAAATGGATATTGGACATGTCAATTATGATGTACAGAAATAATGCATGTATTCCTGATAACAAATAATCTGTTATTTTGCGGTCAATTTCACCAAAATCTTTAGACCTGAGTTAATGCAAATATGTCTCAGATGAGACAAAGCTTTTACCTGCCCCTTTAAGAGCAGGTGGTTACCACGGTTACAGAACCAACAGCACCTGCTGTGTGACAATTCCCCTCTCTTGGTGTCACTTGCTAGCTTGAATCAGATCATACTATCGCAATATGACGTTTTCACTAGCAGTTGCAGCTTAGACTTAAAAAACCCACCAATCATGTATGCATAATTTACTAACAAAAATGAGTTATGGTAGACTAGAGTGCACATATTTTGTTGCTGCCACTCTGGCTGTAATAGGGATAGCCGGTTTCCAAACTTTCCAACTGTTTTTATAATTGCTCCTCCTCCTATTTTCTATGGAAAATACAGCTTACTCATCTGTAATATGGGGTTATGTCAGATACTTTTTGTTGGTAATAGCTACCTTTACCGTGTAACATTGTGTGCTTCTTTCACTACTTTCATTCATTTTGTCAGGCTTACTGTACTTGCAGCATTCAATGACACCTTGTAACATTAAAGAACAGACAAATTACAGTCTTGTTGTTCCCTAATAGTTGCACTCTCTCTCCTAGATGACCTGTGAGCAATGTACATTGAAACTAGGTTTGCCTGGCAACCCCAAATATGTGTAAAGTGAATGCCAACAAACACAGTTAAACTTGTAGTTGCACGCTGTCACTTCAACCAAACCGTAACATTATTTTGCCGTGGTGGGGCAGACTAAGCAATGGCGTACCTCTGCTGCATTAAAGCGGTGCAGGAATCACTGCATTGCAGCCACATAAGCGTAATAGTACAACCATATAACCGTAGCTTTACATGCCAGCCTTAAATAATATTACAGTTCTATAACCTGACATTCCTATATCCATAATATTAAAGCACTATAACATACCCAATATTTATTACATTGCAGCTCTATAACTATAACATCCAATTGTCCATCATAGCTCTATAACCTAATATGAGGCCATATAAACACAACATTTCATAACATTAACAGCTCCTTATTCTATTTATATCACATTATATCTCAGAGTCTAGAACAGGTAATGTGCTGTTGATCCCCTGAGTATTGAACACTAGCTGTGTGTGTTTTTATACATATAGCCATCTAACAAACAATATTTAAGCCAGGAATAGGATGCACTGTGAATAGGATGTAATTAAGCTGACATGTAACTCGTCAGTGCACACACACCCCAGATGCAACCTTCAATGGGGTCCAAACTGACCATATCTAAACCCGACTCTAACATTAATCTGAAGGTGTATTCTTTTGTATAGGGTGATATACAATACGTTTTGAGCCATGTGCACATCGTAAGTGCTCTACTGGAATCCTACCTAAATAGCCTTTGATGGGAACAGCTAATTGGTTGAGTCATGCTATCCAAGTGTCCACTCACCATTCATTGTGTGGCTCATCGATGACCAGCAGTATCTTAAACCTCTTGGAGACAGCACTAGGTGTTGGGCTCTGTTCCACCAGGCCAGCCGACACTGCTGTCTGCTTTACCGCGTTGGTGATGGAAGTCAGGGAGGTCAGGGAGCTGAAGAACCCAGAGCCTGACGATGTGGCTGGAGCTGGGGCAGGCGGAGCATGCTGGGGCCTCTGCTCTGAACCTGGGGAGACAGAGGGGGCTGTGCTGGGGGCAGGGGATGTGGCTGGATCTCCTGGGGTGGCTGTAGTGGGGGGAGGTGGCGGAGGGTCGGGTCTCTGGAGGTCTGTCATGTAGCCATTAGGAAGGTTAGCTATAAAGCTGCTGTCAGACAGACGGCGACGTAGAAAGTTCATAGTAGCGTTTGAAGAGAGAACTGAGAGAATGCAGGTTGGGCAGAGAGCTGGTTGTAGAGAGAGCTGGTTATAAAAAGATCTGGTTGTAGCGTATGCTAGTCTGATGGAATAAAGCAGGCTCGGGTTAAAAGAGTAAAGTAAAGAGGAGAGCAGTAAATATGTATCTTACAGTTTGTTACTGCAAGATGATCCTGGAGAAGATTGCTGGGTGAGGCTAAATGAGTCTGGATGAAACTAGAAGTCTTGGTGTAGCCCAGGCTCTGACCCAGTCTTCCAGAGCATGCTGTCCAAACCACAGAGAACCCAAGCGTGTTTCTCCCCGAGACCTTCTCCCGCATGTGGTATAGTGAGTGAGTGTGTTCTATGGTGAGTGTGTATCTGTGTGTGTGTTGTGTGATGCTGCTCTCCCTCGTTGGTATCCCTTACATCCACATCGGCTGCAGCAACCTGAATGCCTGCAAGAGATGCTCTTGCTCTGTTTCTCCTCCAAGTATCTCTCTCTCTCTCCCTTGGCTTCTATTTCTACTCTCTCTCTCTCTTTCATTCTGCCACTCCTCCTCTATCTCTCTGTCTTTGGCTTGCCTCCTCTCTCTGTAGGAAGTATTCTGGTTGGCTCTCCCCCTCCCCCATCCAACCTCATAGCTATGTGACGCAGGCACTGTGTACTGCAGCTTCTGAAAGGGATTCCAGTCGATGTGAATGTGTATGAGGAGGAAGGACAACATAGTGTAGATTAGCTTACGTAGGGTCTTCCCTTTACGCTGCTGTGACGGCTCCCCTAGGTCACTGCCTGCTCCTCCCCCTCTACTCTCTCACTCTCTGTCTTAGGGTTAGGGTCTTCAGGGTCACCTCCACTTCCTGGTTAGACAGAGCAATAAAAATGAGGAGAGAACGATGAGTGCAGATGTAAGAGGGACAAGAAGAGAGATGAGTGGAGAAGTGAGAGGGAAAAGAAGAGATGATCATGATGGCAATGAGGTTGTGGATTAGGAGAGAGACAGGCTAGGTGATGGATGAGGAGATATAGGTTAGGTGGATGATGAGGTGAAAGACAGACAGGCTAAGTCAAGGATGAGGAGACAATTCAGGCATCAGCATTTTGAGTTTGAAACACCAGATGCGTATGTATAAAATCATACGATGGTACATGCTCGCTTGTCTGAATGCCTTAGGGACCAATTTATAATAGCAATAAGACATCTTGGAGATTGGTGGTAAATTGGGCCTTATTACTTAAAGGGAAATAACAGTAAATATAGAAAATGTGGCTAGGTTCATAAATTCCTTTAGACCCTTGTTTCTTAGGATTTTCCCTGTTTGCTGGGCCCTAGTCCATTTCCTTGTAGCCTTAGGATTTTCGCTGTTTGCAGGGTCTTATGCTATTTGCTGGATGTCTTTAGGAAATATTTTATCTAGGCATGAGGCTGCTGGAATTCAAGTGTTTCTCTACATCTTATCACTAAGGGATTATAAAACACTTTGCTTGAAAAAAATGTGTGAAACAATGTCTTAGTACTGACCTTGTAGAGATCTATTGGCCATGTAATGCTTTAAGTAGAAGAGTCCCACAATTGAAAGGGGAGAGATGTTTACATAATGTTTACATAATGTTTACATAATGTACTGGGTGTAGAGTCGTGATGCTGCTTCCATCTGCACTACAGTTGGAGGGAAGGGGAGGGGATGTGGAGAGCAGAAGACTGAGTCAGAGCTGCAGGCATATTGACATGCTAAGCTCATCCAGCTCTCAATGTTTTATGATGAGATAAAAATAAACCAACAACATGCCCCTCCTCTCACTCTTGATTCGTTGTTCTATGTGAAGCAGAGTAAATGCAGGTCAGATGGGTAATACCAGTTTCTGAACACAGTCAAATGCTCTGTTTGTTTTAGTTGTTGGGCCAGTGTCTGGTTGAGCATTGGCAGCAGCCTTGTTGCCAGGGCAACCATCATGTAAGACCAAGAAAGCAGAGATCCTGGCCAGTGTTGGTGTGTATTCAACAGATATCACCAAACCATAGGGGTAGTTAGTCCCAATTATAACCCTAACCTTTTCATCCACCACAGAGAAAGGAATAGATTATTTTTTGTGTTAAAAAAACCCCTAGGATTAATGCAGTTTAATGACAACCTTTGTTACAAACGCTAAGCGATTCTGCAAGGCTTTCAATCTCTGAGCCACACCAAATCAATCATTCGCATTGATAGACCAGAAAATATGAGCTGAAAACTCCCTTTGCAAATGACATTGCAGATTTTACACACATCATACTTGCAGACATAAGGTTAGTTGAATCTGGATGGTCAGTAAGTCCTTCCTAGGTCAAACTGATTACAGGTTGGGTCAGGTGCATTTGTTAGTAGACAGTTATACAAAACAAAATGTAAGAATCTTTGCTACAAAACTCCACCCCCTCTCTGCCATATTTATTTTTATTTTATTTATTTAACCTTTATTTAACCAGGTAGGCTGATTGAGAAGAGATTGTCATTTGCAACGGCGACCTGGCCAAGACAACGTGCAAATGTGCAAGACAACATACAGTTACACATAGAGAACACATTGTACAAAATACAAACAGTAGAGTTTGTATAAAATATAAATGCAGTACCGACTCTATATACAGTTAATACAAAAGTAAAAAGGCAATAGCAAAAGTAAAAATGCGCTAGAGAGTCTAGTTAAAAGTGTAAAATGCAGTTATGTGTGTTATACAGTTTGTGCAAAATGAGGTATTTTGCAAGGTAGGTCAGTTAGTGTGCAAAGGTGGAGTGGCAAAGACAATAGAGAGCATAACACTAGGGCATACCTGTGCAAATAGTATAGTGCAAAGACGCAATAATATAAGACAATTGTGCAGATGGGAGTGCAAATGTGCCATGGGGCATGACAGAGATAATATGGGCAGCTATGTGCAAGAACAATGTGCGCATGATGGAGGAGAGTTAACATGTAAAATTAATGGTCAGTGGCTCAGACAGATGTTTTTTTAAAGGCAGTGAGGGAATGAGGGTCTCCAGTTTCAGGGTTTGTTGTAATTTATTCCAGTCGTTGGCAGCAAATTCTAGCAGGTTAAGACTCTCCCAAGCCACTCTATCACTTCAAAATGTTAGTACACTGGATGTGCTACATACTTAGGATTGATGTACACACATTTATTTCAGCAGATTTGCTTGATCCTGTTTTGCTGCTGCTTATTCCTGTGATTACTGAGACATGGCCTATATTATTAATCTATTTAATGCTGCAATATCACAGTTTTGGCACCATAGAGTGCAACTGGTCCTAATAAATCGGCCTCATATTCATTGGCCGTTATACAACTACGCAGTGCAATCATCGGAACCAATGACTACCACTAAGTAGTTGCCCATGCCATGCGGATCCCCCGACATGTTTAACAGTTGGCAGCAGACATAGTGGGCAGAAGGCATATTTTAGCTTTTTCCACACGTGAATCCATCGATGTAGGAAACAGGGTGAAATTTGATTGATCAGAGCACATTTGTAAGGTACGTCTCCAGCTCATGTTCTCGACCACACCACCAATTTCCTGAACGTAGCTCACACCCGGATAATTAGTAACCCTAAGCCCAATCCCAAATCCAACCTGGAATCTGATGCACAATAACTCATCAATGACCGTACCCCAACCGCAATCCTCAAACTTTAACCCTAACAAGGATAAAAGTGTTTCCGAGGCACCCAAAATGGATTAATACACCTCCGAGGCAACAAAAAAGCATCTAACCCTAACCAAAAACATCATTAGTAACCCTAACCCCAACATGGATAAAAGTATGTCCCAGACACACAAAATGGATCAATAGGCCTCCCAGGCTACAAAATAGCATCTAAACCTAACCCTAAACATCATTAGTAGCTCTAACCCCTAACCCCTAACCCTAAAGTCTAACCCTAACATGGATAAAAGTGTGTCCCAGGCACTCAAAATGGATCAATATGCCTCCCAGGCCAGAAAAAAGCATTTCAACCTAACCCTAAACATCATCAGTAACCCGAATCCTAATCCTAACCTTAACCCTAAAGTCTAACACTAACATGGATAAAAGTGTGTCCCAGGCACTCAAAATGGATCAAAATGCCTTTCAGGCCAGAAAGAAGCATCTAAACCTAACCCTAAAACGTAATTAGAAACCCGAATACTGACCCTAATGTCTAACACTAAGATAGATAAAAGTGTGTCCCAGGCACTCAAAATGGATCAAAATGCCTCCCAGGCCAGAAAGAAGCATCTCAACCTAACCCTAAACATCATTAGTAACCCAAACCTTAAGTGGAATCCTACACATAATCACTTGTGTGTAGGGTTCCGCAATGAACCCAACCCTAAAGCCTGTCCATGTGGTGTCGCTGAATAACCTTTTATCTGTTGGGAAAATCAGACTCTCTGCCCCACATATCAGGATCTGTCTCTCTTTTCGGATTTTAAAACAACTCTCTGTTCTGCCATGCGAATATAGTGGGAATTATTTTCTTAATAACAACAAACAAAGCCAAGTTCCACTGTCTTTATTTGGGTTGGCCCACCAGTAACTCACTGAAGGGTCATTACCAACGACCTCCACTGGATGGCAGCCAAGAGGCAGTTCTTGAATCCACCTGTTTGAAGTGAGTGAACAGATTAGTCCTGATTTTAGTCCAATAAGCTCTTGTCTTTGTTATATATTGTTTCTACTTGTTTTTTTGATTAGTGTGTGGAATCCCCTTTCCCTTTTCCTATGGTCTTTTTACCCATATAATAACTTAGCCGTTTCTCACAACTGTGACTGCCTATGTATTTACCTTTGTTGTCTTTAGTCACCAGCTCTACAAGTTCACAAAGCCATTATGTCTGTTCCTCTTCCTCTCTACAACCGCTTTGAAAGCCTGGCGCAAGGTCCTAACTTGGGTGAGTCTTCTGTGGCCTCTACCTTAAGGACTAAGGAGAAATAGAATGTACCTAGGCCTCAGGTCCCCATTGATCTATCACTTACCAAGAAATACTTTAAGTTGCTTCAGGCCGTACATCATTCAGAGATTTTGGCCCATTCTCTAGAGGTTGGCTCAGGAGGTCCTCCTGGTATGCTTAGGCAGGTAGCAAAGTTAGCAGCCTTCATTAAACCCTCCTCTCTTTCTATACAAACTTCTGAGTAAGTGAAGCATAATACTGCACAATGGATGGAGGTCAACATGCTAATCCTGAGAGAGCATTATGATACGGTGTTATCAGTGGGCCTAGAGGAGCTACAGGGCTTCGACCTGGAGGCCTTTAATAAGGCTGTTATGCATGCAGGTACCCTGTATGTGCGTTTGTGTTTTTCCCCTCCTGCCGTTTCCCCAGGTGTCTCTTATGTTCCTGATTGTGCTCGTTGGTGTTTCCCACCTGGCAGTCATGAGTGCATCGCCTGACTGCTGAGGTGGACCAATCGGTGGACACCCCTCCTAATTGCACCACCTGTTCCTTTTTCCATTACCCAATCGCATCACACATCCCTGGTTTAAAAACCCAGTCAGTTGGTTCTCCCAGAGAGACTCTTTTGATTTAC
>JACXGI010010178.1:0-16962 GCA_016801175.1 Esox masquinongy
GCTATTGAACAGAATTCATGAAAAATTGCTTTAGAAACTAGTAATAATGTCCAAAATTGAAAAATAGCTAATCTAAAGGATGTTGATGGTATAGGAGCTCTCCCTGAAGCTACATCAGTTGATTATTTCCATATAGGTTTTATTGGGTCTGAGCTATTGAACAGAATTCATGAAAGATTGCTTTATAAATTAATAATAACATCCAAAATTGAAAAATAGACAATCTAAAGGATTTTGATGGTAGAGCAGTTCCCCCTGAAGCTATATCAGTTGATTATATCCATGTATGTTTTATTGGGTCCGAGCTATTGAATAGAATTCATGAAAAATTGCTTTATAATCTAATAATAATGTCCAAAATTGAAAAATAGTCAATCTAAAGGATGTTGATGGTAGAACCGGTCTCCCTGAAGCTATATCATTTGATTATTTCCATATAGGTTTTATTGGGTCTGAGCTATTGAACAGAATTCATGAAAAATTGCTTTATAAACTAATAATAATGTCCAAAATTGAAAAATAGCTAATCTAAAGGCTGCTGATAGTAGAGCAGCTCTCCCTGCATCTTTATGAGTTGATTATTTCCATATACGTTTTATTGGGTCCGAGCTATTGAACAGAATTCATGAAAAATTGCTTTAGAAACTAGTAATAATGTCCAAAATTGAAAAAATGCCAAACTAAAGGATGTTGATGGTAGGATGTTGATGGTAGAGCAGCTCTCCCTCAAACTATATCAGTTGATTATATTCATTTAAGTTTTATTGTGTCCGAGCTATTGAACAGAATTCAGGAAAAATTGCTTTACAAACTACTAATAATGTCAAAAATTGAGAAATAGCCAAATTAAAGGATGTTGATGGTAGAGCAGCTGTCCCTGAAGCTATATCAGTTGATTATTTCCATATAAGTTTTATTGGGTCCGAGCTTTTGAGCATTTTTGATTGAAAAATGCTTTATAAACTAGTAATAATGTAAAAAACTTAAAAATAGCTAAACTAAAGGATCTTGATGGTAGAGCTGGTCTCCCTGAAGCTTTTTCAGTTGGTTATTTCCATACAGGTTTCATTGGGTCTGAGCTACTGAGGAATTTTGATGGAAAGATGCTTTAAAAACTATTTAGAATTTATAAAATTGAAAAGTTGTAAAACTAAAGGGTGTTGAAGGTAGAGCAGCTGTCCCTGAAGCTATATCAGTTGGTTATTTCAACAGACGTTTTTTTGGGTCAGAGATATTGAAATTTCTCATAATTAAAATGTTGTAAATAATATTAATAATTTCCTTAATTATAAGACTGAATGATGTTCATGATAGGGTAGTTGTCCCTGAGGTTCTATTATAAAAATACCTTGGGTCTGAAGTACTGACTTTATTTTAATAACAGGCAATAAAAGGATTTTTACCTTTACTTTTTTAATAATGCAAAACAACAACCATGTGAATGTTAGGGCACCTAATTCTGAGCTCTTTATAGTTGTTTTGATTGGTTTATGTTTTTTGTTTTCAATGCAATTTACTTATTGTCAGTAAAAACTACATTCAATATGCCCTTTTAACACGCTCCCTTAACGGAGAACACACAATCCGCCATAGACATGACTGCAATGTCGTCTTTTTAAAATTGAACGCAACAGAGAAAACAGGGAGTGTTGTTTGTTCGCTATCGCCAGCAGATTCAGAATATGTAATTGCTGTCTTTCTGGCAGGTTTCATTGATTATCAAAGTCTGAATCTTGAATATAAAGCTAACTTCACTGCAGTCCAGCATAATGACATTTTAATATTATGTTAACATAATAGGGCATAAGAATGATTCGAAAGTCAGTACATACATATTTTATATTCACATTGCTTAGTCTAGAAAGAGAAACTGTAAACAAAGTACTGCACAATCATTTCTATTGTGTGCCATGCATGAATACACTAAATAATTAGCGTGTTTTAGTATACTCTGCTTTAAATACTATTTATTACTAGTATAACTACAAATGCACACTATTTTTATAGGAAGTATACTTTTGTTTTCAAGCCAATGTTTTTGACCATGTAAAACATACTGTGATATCCACTTTCTGCTTTTTTCCAGAATTATAGCTTTTATACTATTCGTTTTTTATTAATATTACGGTAGCGTATTATACTATTTACTGTAGTGATTTTGCATCTGTAGTATTCACTGTAGTGTATTTGCCAGTGGATTCTCTACAATTTGATTTAGTGTTTGCCGTAGTATAGTGTATTCCCTTTTTTTTTTAGCAAAACATGATCACTGGTTCTGTATTACAGCACTTTGGATATGAAATGATACAATGATTATAGAGTTAAAGTCCAGACTAAAATCTTTCATTTAAATGAATCATCATCCATATCTGATTAACTATTTTGAAACTAAATTGGTGAATAATGCCCCTCATTTTATGGTACCAAAAGCATTTGGACAATTGGCTCCACAGCTGTTTCTTATTAGGTAGGTTTTGCATTTGCGTTTGATTCACTATACCAGCAGAACTTCAAAGCATACACCACAAGATGCAATCCACTATCCAGCCTCAGGAACAGTGCAGCCAGGTTACACCCAAAAGAGCCTGCAGAGTTCTGGAAAAAATCTTATGGAAAGATGTTACAAAGGTTCAAGTGATAGAAAGAGGAAAGAAAGAGTTGAGGAACAGAAGGAAGTATACCGCCTCATCTGTGAAACATGGTGGAGGTGGTTTTAAGGCTTTGGCATGTAAGTATGCAAGTATAAGGTGTCATCACACAGCAGTAATGACCCCAAACACACTGCCATAGCTGTCAGGGTTTTTTTTAGGGCTAACGTGTGGGAAGTTCTTGATTGTCCATATCGATCCCCCAACCTAAATCCAATTTAGCATATCATTCATATGCTGAAGACAAGACTGATGGCAAAAAGGCCTGTAAACAAGCAGGAACAGAAGATGGCTGCAGATCAAGCCTGGCAGAGCATTACTAGTAAATATACCCAGTGTCTTGTGATGTCTATAAATCGCAGACTTCAGGCAATCATTGCATGTAAACAATATTAATGCAAGTACCAAGACAACTTTGTTATACATAATGTTAAGCTGTCCAAATAATTTTTGCACCCTAAAATGTGGGGACTATGTACAACACGTCATTTCTAAATGATTCATCTCATGTGGATCAAAACTCTGGAAAGCAAACACATACACTTCCATTGACTTTCAGTCATTTCAGTTTGCCACTGCCAATGACTTGAGTGATAATCCGTGTTACAAATGATCCTTCAGCTTAACGCTGTTATCTCACCTCAATACTTAAAAAATAAACTAAACAATCTGCTGTCGGATCAGTGCACTTTTTGAATCAGACAAACCTATCCTTATATCTGTCTCTCTGTGTCATAGGATGTAAATGTTTTTTTTAATTTTGATATGTATTTTTTCGTTATTTTCTTGTTCTATGTGTTGTCTTGTCATTTTGCAACAGAATGCATCGAGACAGATCAAGTCGCATTTGAATGTAACATTTCTCCACGCGGATTGGAAACGCCCCAAGCACGAACGGTTCCAATCCCCGCCTGACCAGACTGATATCTGTGTGGCATTTAAATGTGCGCGCGGGGGATCAAGTGGCAGCGCGTGGTTAAAAAATCGGTGCAATTATGTTTGCTGTCGACATAACCCCAGTGCTATTGGTCCTTAATGACTCGCTGTCACGTTTCGCCTGGAGTAGCCAGACCACGAAGTGTCACCACATGACGTAGCATGGCCACCATTTCCAACCAACCCTCTTCTAACCTGGATTAAGCTGATTTCCACTCCACCATGTGGTTGGTGTGCCGTGACCTTCATGGCCTATCACTTGTTTTAATTGAATATGGTTCACAACATCAGTCGTGATTCTTAATTATCCCCTCAGGTACTCAAAGCTCTTCCAGAGGCAACTTACTTGGTTATCATAATAACATAATTTTAACAATGTCCTATGGTTGACCAGAATTAAAATTGATTCTCGTAAAGGTTCTAAGATTGTATAAAATATTCTATTAAGATTGCCAGAGGCTGGGGTTTGAATCCTGCTTGCGGATTTGGTCAGGGGTCCCGCGGAGGGCAATGCAATTGGACATCATCGTCCAGGTTAAGGGGGTTAGCGATCAAATGTTATTACCTTGCCTTGTCGAGCTCTAGCAAGTCCTTGTGGCGGCTTGGGCACCTGTGAGCTCAGTCAAGGTAGAAGATTGGAGAATTGGTTTTCTTGCACGTAAAGATTCAAGACTTCCTGTTTGAGCAAGCAGCGTGATAAGGACCAGGACAGCATTGCATGTGCTTCATAGGACACATCTCAACATGGACTGTCACTGAGTCTGCTGGGGGTTTCAGGGCCTTAATCCAAAACTGGAAGTCACAAAATTGTGAAAAAAGTGTTAAAAGTAGCAAAATATTTGAAAAACGGCTTCAATAGCTTATCAAAAGGGTTTTAATTAGAGTGTAACCCACTTTCTTTGCAGTCTAGAACTTTCTGTGTATAGAACCATACGACAGGTTTCTTTATAGCGACATAGAAGTTGCATTTGGAACTTTATGAACAAAGTTCTGTTTTCAAACTTTTAAAAAGGTTTCTTTATAGCAGAAATTTGTTTGGCTATGGTTACAGCATATGTAACCCTATCTGATACCTTTTCTGTGTGCGTGTGCGTGAGTGCGTGCGTGCGTGTGCGGGCATGTGCGTGTGTGTGTGCGCGTGCGTGCAGGTGTTCCTTAATGTTTCTTTGGTTGTCCCTGCAATGTCTTTGGGGTATATATGTAGAAACATTCTTCATTCTAGGTTGAACCCCAGAAAATAGCACTTCTGTTTGGAACCCTAAGGGTTCTCACTGAAATCCAAAAAGTGATTGACCTACTTTATGGATCCTATTTATTTAAATGTAGATGAGAGTTGATGATTAAGGACAAAGGCACTGCAAATGGAAAAGAAACTATATAAAATTGACAGAACAAATCTTGAAGTGGACATACAATTTTATAGAACCTGTGGTGTGTATAATAAGATAGTGGCGGTGAGCATCAAATATAAATTGATTAAATTTGACTCTGATTCTTGCCATAGTTATTCAGGTAAAAAAGTGGATTTCTACTGCTGTGGGGCATTACGTGTTTTTTACTAATTCAAAACGGAGGGTCCATTATGCCAAGTTTCTAATGCTGTTTACTCTGTGCGAGGACTGGGACATATGCACCACATTTCCTGACTGAAATTCTCATACAGCATGTAGCATGTTCAGAAGGCAGGCTGGTGGACAGCGATGGTGTGTGGTTGGGATGCTTATTCCTTTCAGGATGTGTTGAAACCCTCCGGGTGACAGAAATGGGTTTGTCTTTTCACACAGTGTCCTGTAGTGGTAGAGTATTGATGTCTTTATCTTATCCCTGTTTATCTGATTTCGTATGTTTCATAATTTAAATTTTTGTATAGTTAGGCATTTCCTATCTCAGATCTTCTTCTAGACAGGGACTAATTTTGACCTGAGATTAACTAGCAGGTCCCTCAGATCCTAAAGTGTATCTTGGTTCTCGTGGCAGATGATAACTGATTTAACTTAAGTGGTTTGAGACTGTTGGCACTTACCTAAAAGGTGTACTGTACTTTGCATTACAACATTTGAACTCTTCCACTGGCGAAAATGCGGCAGAGTAGCAATGTTTTGACCTCTTGTTTTTCACCTGAAAGAGCTTCACCTTCAGTCTGAGCTAAAGAAAAAACACTGGGAAGAAGATGTCATGGCTCTGGGGTGTAGAGCACTGAGAAAGTAAATTGTGCTTTCAATAAGCATAGACAGTTTATGAACTGAGATTAACAGTCAACCAAGCCTCAGCTTCTGTTCCAATCATTTTGATCGATTCAGTGGCTCCCAAAGAAACAACCCCTTGGAATTTTCCCCATTTCTTCTTACAACATGAAATGAGAATTACTTAATTGGTAGTTTTTTTCCACTAATCAACACAAAACATTTCCATATTTCCATAGTTCCTTGTGAGGAGAGGAACCTATACACCAAATGTCATAACCGAAAAATAAAACAGAATGAAGGACAGAACCTTTCAACCTTTTGCGTTTTCATGTTATAGCACTGTGGTATTTTCTAAATGCTGAATCTCTAAAAATGTGTTGTTGTGAACAAGTTAAACATTGTTTTTTACACAGAAAACATTGCTGCGGTTACTGGAATCAGCATAATGCTTGATGGGTTTTGTTGTTTGAATTCCACATTGAATAGAATGTTGGAAGTGTTCATGTCACAATGATGTCAGGATTACACCTTTAAAATTATGAGGATGGGCAAAGAAGTGTAATCATTCTTAAAATATAAAAGATGTAAGGTTACATACAAGCAACATAATCCTGACTGTTTTACAAGTTTTGCAGTTTGAACAAGGTTTGTATCTTAAAAATTGTATGAGGTGTCAATATTCCAAATAATATTAATGAGCATGTTAAAGATTATAAATTAAAATAAGGACTCTTACTTTGCAAGCCCTGTTAACTTTAGCAGAACATTCCCTGTCAACACTGACCCCTGTCATACTGGTTTACATATCAGTTTACAGGAAGTTAGTTCTGTGATTTTCTGGAGGTGTACAGTTAAGTTTTCACTCATCTGATCAGGAAACCTTGCAAGCCGACTGTCCCTCTCGTGGGGCTGTAAGGCACTCTTCTGAGCCTGTGTCATTGCTGAGCAGTGAGTTGGCATGATCCCTTTTAGACTAGCTTCTTGTTACATGTTGCATGTTTGTACGCATGTCGCACACCCGGTAGCTTCTTTTTTTTTACAACCTTCGCGCAGGACCCTGCCACGCGGTGTGAACACACTGCTAAGAGGTGTCCCACTGTTATATATGAGGTATGAGTGGTAGCTGCAGAAGAAGGGCTGTGGCAGTCATTGGAACTCACTAATGGACCTTCACGCACTCATGTACAAAATCTGAAATCATCTGACAGGTTTAATAAATATTCACCAAGTTTAAACTTGCCCTCTGATAAGCGGCCTCACTATTGCTTATCCCAATCAAAATCCTTGAAGATCTTCATACAGTAAAGGGCCTAGTTAGTACTCTCTATTTAGTAGCAGGCATTCAATGTGCAGGAATGTTTGCCTGAGCGAGTGAGAGAGAAAGACAGAGGGAGAGAGAGAGAGAGAAAGAGAGGGAGTCAGAGAGTCAGCCACTGACTAGAGCCTACCTGCCACTTCTCAACGCTCAAATATTAACAACGGATTTCCTGGGACTGATGCTTTTACTCTGGGACAAGCACAAGCTAGGGAGGCAACGGTCCGGCTGAGACGTCCAGGGACGAGCAGCCAGCTGCTGCTGCGTTTAGGACTGAGACCCGCTGCCCGCGGAGCCTTCCGATGGAGGGGGAGGTGACCGAACAGGAGCCTCGGAGTCAGACCGACAAGCCTGTAACTAAGGCAGGAGAAGGAGAGGGAGAGGGAGAGTTACGGGACTCAGCCACTCCTAAACGCGGGGATGTAATTAATGGCCCTGTTGTGGAGTCTGTGGTGTATGGAAAGCAGTGTGGGTAAGCGACAAAACTGCAGGGACTGGGCATATGTGTCTTTTGTTGGGTCCAGAAGTCTATATTCTCATGCAGCATGTAACATGTTCAGGAGGCGGGCTGGTGGACAGTCAAGGTGGGTGTGGTTGGGAAGCTTTTTCCTCTCACTTCAGGATGTATTGAACCCCCCCCCCCCGGTGTGACAGAAATGTCTTTGTGTTTTGACAGACCATTGATGTTATGGTCTTATATCTGTTTTTCTGATCTCCTTTGTTACTTGATTTTGTAGGAATTGAGTTGTTCTCTGTGTGTTGTTGCACAACTCCTATCCTGGATCTCCTAGACAGGGACTTGTTTAGACATTTAAACTCTTCCACCGGAGGAAATGCAGCAACGTATCATGGCTCTAGGACATAGAGCACTGAGAAAGTAAATTGTGTTGTCAATAAGCATAGACAGTTTATAACCTGAGATTTAACAGTCAACCAAGGCCAGTTAAGCCTCAGCGTCTTTTCCCATCATATTGACAGATACAGTGGCTTTCAAAAGCAATAACCCCCTTGGACTTTTGATATTTCAGGAGTTTTTTTCCACTGATCAAAACAAAGTATATATTGTCAAAGTGAAAAGTAAAATATGCAAATTCTTCCATGGTACACAACTTATGTTTCAGAGTCATTAGCAAGACATGAAAATTGCTAATTAACCATGAACATAGAGCCAGAAAATATTTGGAGAGTATAATTGTAAAAATTGTGAGGGTCACAGACATAATGGCTGACAAGGGTGTTTCAAACATGTATTACCTCAGACAGGTAAATACATATCTAATAAAACTATATTCATGATTAATTTGTCCAATTATATTTGACATTTTTTTATATTTTCTTCTACTTTCACATTACAAAATATTATGTAATGTGAAAAACTCTATTGCAAAATTGACTTGTGTTTGAATGCTGTGGGGTTTCAAGTGAGGAATGGCCATCTGGTCTCCCTGGCCATTACAGGAATGCATAACACTGCTGCTGCCTTTAGTCAGCCTGCAGTTTGATTAGTCATGCCTACCCTCCGGCTACAGGTTAGTCCTCATCAAGCCTGCAGTTTGATTAGTCATGTCTACCCTCTGGCTACAG
This sequence comes from Esox masquinongy, assembly GCA_016801175.1. NCBI lineage: Eukaryota > Metazoa > Chordata > Actinopteri > Esociformes > Esocidae > Esox > Esox masquinongy. The sequence continues at coordinate 8,670 of JACXGI010010178.1, forward strand.
GTTAGTCCTCATCAAGCCTGCAGTTTGATTAGTCATGTCTACCCTCTGGCTACAGGTTAGTCCTCATCAAGCCTGCAGTTTGATTAGTCATGTCTACCCTCTGGCTACAGGTTAGTCCTCATCAAGCCTGCAGTTTGATTAGTCATGCCTACCCTCTGGCTACAGGTTAGTCCTCATCAAGCCTGCAGTTTGATTAGTCATGCCTACCCTCTGGCTACAGGTTAGTCCTCATCAAGCCTGCAGTTTGATTAGTCATGCCTACCCTCTGGCTACAGGTTAGTCCTCATCAAGCCTGCAGTTTGATTAGTCATGCCTACTCTCTGGCTACAGGTTTAATCCTCCTCATCACTACAGCTGGTTGATAAGTCATGAATTGGTTCAGAAAACACACACACAGCATTTTTCTCTTTTTCTAAGCCGCAGGTTGATTCGTCATACAGTACCTTGCCTTAGGACATTGGTTTCATTTCTGGTTCAGCATCAGGTAGATTTATCCTGCCTTTCCATTGGACAGGAAACCCAGGGAATCGGTCTTAAGTGACACGGGTGGTTGATTGGACATGCTTTTTCTTGCTACAAATCAACTGGGTGGAGATTCCTGAGATTCTGTGGGTTTGGAAAATGGAGTGTAATAAAGGATGTGTTCATATGTTTTTCACATTATAGCACACATTGTGATTACATGGGCAGCGCAAATGGAATTGTACTCTTCCATCATTTTAAGGTAATCAGCAGTGTGCTGGCACTTCCCACTGGGTGAGACCTGACTCCAACTGGGTTGTCAGTCATGTGGTTCTGACACTAGCTGGGTAATCAGGAGAGATCAGCTACATTGACTCGATAAAGTGGAAGCCCTCAATGGTGATGTCCAATGCTCAGCCAATGATCAGTCCATTTTCTTCAAATTAGTTTGCCTAGTGTGTTATTGACTTTTAGCTACATCATTTACCATTCTAGTGGCCACAGTAAATGAATGACACAAGAACTTTTGTTCAAGACAACAGGAATGCAAGTAGCTAAAAATCATCCAATATTAGCTTTTTCAAACGTCAAAAGATGATGAAACTTACAACATCAGTTGTGGCGCAGCTTTCTAAGGCTCTACATTGTAGTACTGATGCACCACCGATGTTGAATGTCAGGGTGTGTCACAAGTCTTGAACGGGATGCTCTAATGGGCACTGCATAATTGGCCTTGCGTCGCCCAGGGCTTGGGGAAGGAGGGCCTTGTTTCTTTACGCTCTAGTTACTCCTTATGGACAGTTGGGTACCTGCATGCTGACTGGGTTAGACAGTCTGCATGGTGTTTCATCCTACGTGTTGGATAGCCTGACTACCTTGTTAAGCAAGCAGTGTGATGGAGCGCAGCAAGGCATTTATTGGAGGATGCATGATCCGATCTTTGACTATCTCAGGCCCATTGGGAGTCACTGCTATAAGGATAAGATGTCTGCAAATTAGATATCAATAAATTGGGAGAAAAAGAGGGTAACATTTTAGGAACACATACATAAAAAATAGTAAAAGTTACTATTTAAAAATGTATATACCTCAATGGTGCAGCAAGTGTTCTGTGAATTTTAACAACTCGTGTGGGCTACTTTTTCCGAGGCAACCCGGTTCTGGTCGTCTTTTCCACTAATTGGTCTGTTGAGCAATCACATCAGATCTGTGTACATCAGCTCTTTTTCATAGAGAAGAAAATTAAACAAACTGTACCAGTCAAACGTTTGGACACACCTATTCATTCAAGTGTATTCCTTTATTTTTACTATTTTCCACATTGTAGAATAATAGTGAATACATCCAAACTAGGAAATAACATATGCAGTCAGTTAGTAACCAAAAAAGTGTTTAACAAATCAAAATACATATGGTTTACATTCTACAAAGTAGCCACCCTTTGCCTACATGAAAGCTTTGCACATTCTTGGCATTCTCTCAACCAGCTTCATTTGGTAGTCACCTGGAATGCTTTTCTACTTGTTACTTTTTCTTCACTCTCTGGTCCAACTCATCCTAAACCATCTCTACTGGGTTGAGGTTGGGTGATTGTGGAGGCCAGGTCATGTGATGCTGCACCATCCCTTTTTTTCTAGGTGAAATAGCCCTAACACAGCCTGAGGTGTGTCTGTTACCTGAACTTTGGGAAGCATTTATTTGGGCTTTAATCTTAGGTGCAGTTAATTGCTGATTTTCTGAGGCTGGTAACTCTGATGAACCTATCCTCTGCAGCAGAGGTAGCTCTGGATCTTCCTTTCCTGTGGCACTCCACCACCACGGAGAGAAATATTTGTCAGTATGTTTTATCATAGTCCTTGATGTTTTTTGTGACTGCGCTTGAAGAAACTTTGAAAGTCCTTGAAATTTTCCAGATTGTCTGACCTTCATGTTTAAAGTAATGATGGACTGTCGTTTTTCTTTGCTTATTTGAGCTGTTCTTGCCATAATATGGACCGCTACAGTACAGACAAAGATGGTCTTCTGTAAACCCACCCTAGGTTGTCAACACAATTTTCATTGTATTCCTCTGCCCCCCCCCCCATTGCTTGTTGCCATGCCGACCATCGAAGCAGCAAGGAGATATTCTTGGGGATCCCAGGGTGAACTTAAGACTGATCTGCTAATGGTTCAGATGGTTTGCCCATCCGAAAAGTCACAGAGGCTTGTCTGGAGCCTTGTGTGGCCACTAGCGCTTGATAGTTCTGAATGATAAGTGTCAACTCTTGCTCACCCATATGCAGGCCAGTGCCTCCCACACTCCCACCAAGTACTTTTGTTCAGCCACCGACAAGATCCATGAGGCGAAGTCCACTGGCCGTTTTACAACTCCATGAAGTTGCGTCAAAACATCCCCAAGAGCCAAAGACTGAAGTTGATGCGAGCTAAACCTTCAGGTCCTACACAGCATCCGGCAGTCCTGAATCCGTGTCAGTTGTGCCGAAATTGTGTCAGTTGTGCTGCAGACTGTGGGCCAGGTAGGGTGGTAATGGCATTAGTATAGGACAGGATTGGGGTGATGCCCTGAAGGAAGAGCCTGAATCTAAGCTGTTCAAATTCTGGCACCGCAAACATATTTACCACTGTTCAGTCTTACCCCGTTCTCAGAGAGTTGACAAAACACCTGCTGCAATCTTGAATCATGCTCTGCCTATGACGCCATGTGCGCCACAATGTCATCCAGGTAGATTGACACTCTAGGGATGCCAGTCGGTATGACAGTCATAACCTCCTGGAAACGGCTGGGGGCTAAGCTGAAAGTCAGAATGGCTAAATCACTTTATGAACACAGTGAGATAATGATTCTCGCTGCCAAGGGACCCTGGAGGCATCCCTGCCTCAGGACCTGTATTGCTGAACGATGTGGACCCATACAAATGGTTTGTGAGCTCCTCTGTGGTTGGTAGCGGGTGCTTACAGGAATAGTCTCTGTTCACAGCCTTGACTTATATGCTGGTTTAAACGTCACAATTCTTCTTTGGTGCGACGAACAGGTTGGAAACCCATGGTGAGGTGTCAATGGGCCCTGGTGTCATCCGCCAGGAGGTTGTGCAGTCCATTGTCAATGGGCTTCCAAAAGATTCAGCGGAAGCCACTGCAATTGACTGAATTACTGGCTTCACCATTTTTTCCCGCGAACTCAGTGTTTTGAAAATGGAAAATATATGAAGCATGTTGGGTATGCAGGTTGCTGAACAAGTTCAGTGCTACCGGCATCTATGCAATGCTGGTAGTCGCCTTTATAAAGACCAACACGTGGCAGTGAATTTATGGGATGAAATCGCTGCAACGCTGGGGTTGAAAGTTAAAAACCCAGTACAGAGATTAACTAGCTAGTTCACAGTTTACTTCCATCGTCTTGCCAGTGCAATCTCTTAGTGTATAGGCTACTGGTTCTTTCCCTGTTCTTAGTTTAAGTTGTTGTCATTAACACATTTTGGCCTGAGATTGTGGGATTAATTACAGATACTTACCACCTTCTAATATCCATTATAATATTACTGCTGTTTCCCCCTCTTCCCCCCTCTTTTTTTTACCGGTAGAGGTTAGGAGTATAAACCCTCAAATGTTTGCATGTGCATGAGAAATGGTTCATTATGCCCTACAACCGAAGTACATTCCAGCCTTGACAGCGACACAGCCCCAACGGCTGAGATTGGTCTGTGGTTCTGGCTATGGAGCGATAATGCCGTTCTCTGCAGTGGCACATGTGAGAAGAATGAGTCATAAGTAGCTTTCTGACACTTTTGCCCCAGTGTCAATCACCAGGGAGATTTTCACACCCTCAATGTGGCATTCGCATTGCTTAAATGCGACTGAGTCACTGGATTTAACGGAGACTGAAGGATCTCTGCATCTACTGGATGCTGTCTGGCCAGTGCTGAGGGGCAAAGATGGGGAAGCAATTGTATTTTGCCGCAGTTTTTGCAGCGTTGCCCCTTTGCTGGACATGTACAGGAGATGCTCTTGTAGCGTGTCAGCCAGAGCCACAATTTGCACAACAATGCCCCCCAGTGGTTTCCTGCACATTGTGCATAGAGGCCCAAGGGAGCCTCCACCGGTGTGAGGCCCAAGCCCCGCAGATGCACACCGGAATGTATTCGGCTCAGCCAGAGCAACAGTCTGTCTGCTGACTGCCAGTGCTTTATCCAATATCAGATTGTCCTTCTTTAACCGCAAGTTCTCCCTCAGTATAGCTCCTAATGTTTTCCCAATAAACTGATAATGTACAAATAATTTTTTGAGTGGTCTGAATCTGCACAGTCCCACTAGGTCTCTCACTGAGGAGACCAAGCGGGCGGTACATTTTGCAGTGCGTGTGAGGTTTACCGAGCCTCTTCCAATGTGTTTGGGCTGTAGTCTGTTTCACAGGGATTAAGATTAGTAACACATCACTGATTTAGAAATGTATCTCTACTAGACTCATCGGTCTTTCATCAGGTGTGTTTCAGATCCTTACCCCGTTCTTACATTCTGAGAGGGGATGTGTGTTCCAAGGTGTAGGTACTGTATGACTTACTAAAGTAGCCCTGTGGCAATTATAGGGCCTTATTTGTTCCACCGAGTGCAACATCACTGCTTGATATGTCATACATGGCTAAAACCTGGATGCAGAGAAAGGCATAGTGGTGCGTGTGGTTAAGGGTAGGGGAATATTGATGTAGGAGGTACTGTAGCTTTACACATAAGTTGGGTGGATGGTGTTCCACCTGGAAACCTGCCCGGAGCATGTCACACATGTTGAAGATTGATTAGTTGAAGATGGATTACAAGCCAAAGATTGACAAGTGTCCCTTGATAGAGAATGGTGGATGGGTGGTCAAGAGTGGCTTATAGCAGCAATCAGGGTTAAGTACATTGCTCAAGGTCACAACTTGTTAACCTGTCTTCTTGGGAATTAGGGACAGTGATCTTTCATTTACCAGGCCAGTGCTCTTGATCACTTGGTTATTTGCCAGCCTCATTAAGAGAATATGGAAGAAGTCTATTTGAACAGCAGCAATGGATATAAAAATAGACTGGATGAAACTGAAGAGGTACATAGACAAAAAAAAAAATTAACATGTATCTGGACTAAAAGGAAATAGGGAGCAATAATAAAAAAATATATATTTCTTGTAATATATCTGTTATAACTCACTGTAGAAAAAAAATTTGGTTTTGTGTAAACAGCAGCATTTGGAACTCAGTCTCACATTTATGGATGCGGAATAGGACCTGGCATTTTATCCACACCAGCCCACATACCTGCATGCAACACCGACTGGTCTCTATTTAACTAGGTCACGTGGAAAACAATTGCAATACAACTCATTGCTGTACCTGTCCCTCTGCTGTAGGCATTTTATTTGTGTTCTTTTTGTGGTGTCTTTCTCAGCATCTTTTCTACTGTCGCTGTGCTCTTTTGTTTTTAGCTAACAGTGTTAAGCTACCAAGCAATTTTTTTTTCCTGAAATATTTGTGTTCCCTTGAATTAACACGTACTGTAAGTGTGGGTGACTATTACAGGACACAGCAGCATTGGAGCCACTACAGAAGTAATTCATTGTGCTTCATTAAGAAATTATATTAATTACTTTGCACGCCCAAGCAGGAATGAATGATGGAAGACCACAACAAAATAGGACTCTTTTCAGCAAAGATCAGTTACATAGGCCTACACCTTCTCGTGCAATAGGATGGTTCTTCAATATTTTATATTCACAAAGACAATGCATTGACGACATCCCCGGCTGTTCAAAATGAATACATTTAACACTAATGAATGGGTGGGTTTCCGCTCCGACACAGGGCAAGCGTCGCCGTCCAAAAGGGATTTTCCAATTAAGGGTATGACCAAGCCCCGGAGGACACCTCTACAGCCATGGAAGCAAGCACACCCACATACAGTCATTATGTCCTGCTGCTATACGTGCACTTCCTAGTCCAGAACTATTGTCTGCTTCACACCGCTCAGGCAATGATATGCTGTATGTTTTTAGTTTTGCTATTACACTACTCCCCAGTAGCCACACAGCAATAGGATTAAAGTGGTATACAGACCTTCAGCATTACAGACAACAAATCAACTACCTCTGTCCAAAACCTTTTAGCAGCTGGACAATCCCAGAACAGATGCATTAGTGTGCTGAGCTTACTACAGCCATGCCAACACAAATCCGAAAGTCTCTAATCCATCTTATTTCACTTATGTGGTGTGACATATGCCCTGTGAAAGGTCTTTGTTTGAATAACCTAATATCTTACCCATTTGGATATTGAGTATGTATTTCACCATATTGCATCCCATTGTGCTGTGGTAATGGATTCACCATTGTCCTGCACCCAATATATTTGGGTGGGGGTGTTGATGGAAACCGTTTTTCTTCCAAATGATGCCTCCCCTTAATGTTACATGTGCACTAACTAATATCATAGGCTGATTCATGTGGTTCAATTTTAGGAAGTTGAAACACAAAATATCATCACTAGTTGTCTAACTCAAACTTTAATACCTGATGCTAGTAGTCATGTATTCATCTAACTGTTAAGGTAATGCAAGAAAAAAAACACTGCATTACAGCAGCAGGCAATGGGCAAAACAGGCAGGGCAGAGCACTCATGTTAATTACAGGAGTCATTATGTTAATGCACTTCACTGATTCACCTAATCAGGATTTCATACCTGACCAAAGAAGTAGGAGATTTTGAATTAGATGACAATGTGCTTTTTTGTATAGCCACTTTATATAAAAAATGTTGGTGTGCTAATTAATGACAGAGAGGAAGTAGGCCTCTTTGATGTTACTGAGATTCAGGTCAGCTGATCAAAAAAGCCTTTCATAGCAATTGCAAATTGGCATATATGGCCCCCACAATGTTTTTTGGCAGGTCCCCAGTATGGAAAATGTGATTACTGGTTAAGTTTAGATTTTAAAAAATGCACTAGTAACCTCAGTATCCCCGTTGCCCAGCTATAATTACTACTATTCAGATTGTTCCCTTTTTATCACAATCTGTCATTGTGTATTGCAAGTTAATGCTAAAATCACAATGTTGATGTTTGGGCACTCAGGCTGATGGACAGGAGCAAGTTCAATGAATGCCCTCTATTCTCTTTGCGTGTTCTTTTCTTTCCTCTTTCTGTGTTGTTCCTCATTCTGTATTTCTTGGCCCTTCTAAATATCTGACATCTTAACTGTCTGGCTCTATGTCCCTCCGTTTGGTTGTCCCTATCTGTCCATAAGTCTTTTCACTCTCTTTCCCCTCTTTGTTGTATTCTGATCTCATTGATCCTAAACTAGCCCCCCCCCACCCTCTCTCTCAGGGACAAGATGCCATTCCACCATGTGACAGCAGGCCTGCTGTACAAGGGGAACTACCTGAGTCACTCTCTGTCTGACGACAATGACAGTGACCAGCTGGCCAGCATCTCTGTGGAAGAGCTAGATGGTGAGTCTCCTTTGGGTTTGGAAGGTTGGCTGGGTGGTTGGTTGCAGTTGGTTGGGGCTTGGTTGGGTAAGACATGGTTTAGTTGGCCACAATTAGCTTAGCCATGGTTGAGTTGGACTGGTTTGACTTTAGTTGTGTTTGTTCTTGGTTGGTTTGAGTGAGACAAGATGGAGATGAAGACTGGGACTGTACCTTTTGCTGGTGTTTCGTATGGGCAGGATAAAAGGTAGGCTAAGAGGCATTGATAGTATCACAAATGAGATTCCGTATTGTAAGCCTCTGCATAATTTTATTATGAATCACCAAAGTTGGACCATTTGAAGCTTTTATTTACAAACACCACCTGGTCTTGTTGTCCGAG
>JACXGI010010178.1:17062-28410 GCA_016801175.1 Esox masquinongy
GTAACATTATTTTCTCTCCTTTGAGTTTGGGTCATTATCACTGGCAACTCATTCTGTGCAATCTTAAATGCAATCTGCAGTTTATGGTTTCCAGCTGTGAGAGACTTCCCTTTTAACCTCTTCACACTGCAGGGAGATGGTTGGTGTGTGTGTGTGTGTGTGTGTGTGTGTGTGTGTGTGTGTGTGTGTGTGTGTGTGTCCACATCTATGTGTATGCATGGAGAAGATAGCTAAACCTGAAAAATAGGTCCCATTACATTTTTGACTCAGGGGTTAGGTGAAGGGGAAAATAAACATAATTGCAGTTACTTTTGTGTTTAAGCATTACCAGTTAGGCTTTGGTTTAAGAGTTAGGGCTAGGTTAAGTTTAGGCATAAAAGTTAGGATAATTAGGGTAAGAGTTAAGAAATGGAGCTCCCCAAAAGGATAGAAAGACAAGTGATGTGTGTGTGTCTGTATGTGTTTTGTGTGTGGCGTGAGACTCTTTTTTTATCCATGGTGTTCTGAGGCTGATCACCTCACAGGCCAGATTAAGCGCTAGAGCCAGGCCAAATAGTTATCATCCCATCCTCTGATTGAATCAGCTCAGCATTACAATGCTCACAGTGGGGGAGAATGGACTACAATAGATCCATGGCCACAAATACTGTACTAATCTAAATGGCCGTTAAAGACTAAAAGCCACTTACTCTGTCAGAGGGGGTGGTGTTAATATGCTACAGCAGTATTGGCAGTTGGCACTGCATGGCTTCGTTTCGATTGATTTGTTGAGTTGCTATGGTATGGCTATAATGTATTAAGTGAAGTAATGTATTGGGTAATGTATATAGCTCTTATTGGGAGGTCCACATAAGGTCAGTCAAATGTAGCTGACAAAATAAACTTCCGTCAGCAGAAACAAGACAGGTTTTGATTGTGCAATATACACGCACTACACGGCAGTAATGAAAAGCAACAATTTGCTTGGCAGATTTTTTTAAAATTCAGGCAGCAGCTATTTTGCATGTTCACCATTTCTACTATGGGGATATTTACTGAGGCAATATGGAGTAGCTAGCTACTTGTGTCTTTGTCTATGGCCATTAACTGAAGTTATAAACCGAGTTGAATTAGCTGACTCAACATGTTCAACAGCAGTCTGCAAGAGTAGAGCTACACACTGTTAACCTTTCAACCTGTTAGAGGGGATGAAGTTGCCCTTTGTCTTGTTCAACTAGCCAAGTATAGACTGACTTTGTGTGTGTGATTCTCACGTCAGTGTATACGCGAGGACCTGGTGTCCCAACAAAAAGAGTAAAACCTGACAAAAATGTCCCCACAATGTTTTTTGGCTCAGGGGTTAAGTTTAGATAACAAAAAAATAACAATAGGAATAGGGTTAAAATTGGACTTACTTTTAGGTGTAGGCATTAGCAGTTAGGTTTCAGGTTGAGGTGTGTGTGTGTGTGTGTGTATGTGTGTGTGTGTGTGTGTGTGCAGTGTTATGAACGCTGCTTCATGTAGAATATCAGGTCAGCCTCCATTGACGTTGATCTGTGCTGCTACAACAGTAGGTCAGGGCATGATGTGTAAAATATATTACATTATACACACATTATAAACAGATGGAAAGCTGGCTTTATCGTTTCAGGAGGTTTTACAATGGTGTGCCATGGAGAACACTCCGGAGTGCTTAGCATGGTGCTATTTAATGTTACATAACTGTCTGTATTTCTCTTTTGTATTTCTACTTCTTTTGTATTTTTTGTACAGGATGTTAAATAATTCCCCATGGTAACATCAAAGAAGGGCCCTGATGAATATAGGAGTAGTTGTGTGCCAAATAGCAAAACAGTGAGCGGTATTAAAATGGCATGTTCTGAATGTTGTTGTATTTAACCGGCCTGAACCCTCAGACACTGGGCGTACTCTACAAAGTCCTGAGTCAGTCAATGTTCTGTTCTCTTCCTAATAGGTTTATTCATGAGACACTCATTTTCAATACCAAAATAATTGCATTTGCCTTTGATGTTGTTGTGATGCTCGCTGTTTTTGTTGTGCTGTGTGTTTGTGTGTGTGTGTGTGTGTGTGTGTTATCATTCATAACTCACACACACACACTCAAAGAAACATACCTAGTTGGAACCAGCTTTGTAGTGTGTTATGAATGATAATGGCTGTGTGTGTTAGCTCAAGGCCAGATGTTTTGGGAAGCAGGGAATGACAAAAGACTAATGTTGGAAGAATTACCAACCTCAATACCCAGTAACACGTGGGTGCTTTAAAGGATCCAAAATGTAGTTTGTCATTTTATAAGGTGATTTCAATACTGGGTTTTAGATGTGGATTAAGTCGTGTTGGTAGATCAGGTACAGACACAGTGATTACTGTAGGTGTACATACAGAGACAGCTTTCTGCCACCACCATAAAAGTTGTCTATAGGTTATGGTAGATGTGGTTTGCATTGTTGTTGAACTAATGCACAGAGCAAAAACATCTCTAGGTAGGTGACAAATGAAAATCAATTAGAGTAGTCAAACCAATGTAGCAGTAGAGCAAAGTACAAGATGGTATAGTAGAACACAGTACAAGAAAGTACAGTAAAGCACAGTACAAGACAGTACAGTAGAGCATGGTACAAGACAGTAAAGAAGAACCCAGTACAAGACAGTATAGTAGAGCATGGTACAAGACAGTAAAGTAGAACCCAGTACAAGACAGTACAGTAGAGCACGGTACAAGATAGTATAGTAGAACATGGTACAGAACACAGTACAGTACAAGAAGGAACTTCAATAGGGCTGGAACACAGATGAGGACAGTAACAACAATGAACAGATGTCCGGGCAGTAAATGAGGGAGAGTGGGTGTTGGGTCTCACTGGCACGGCAGAACGTGACAATCAGTTACAATATAATGACGCCAAAGATCAAGCTGCATAATTGGCTAGTGACAAAATGCCATCTTCAAAGATTGTATAAAGCTACATTTTTAAAGAGCACAGCATATTAAAATAGAGTTATAACAAAACTAAAGTCACATGATCTTTTTTCTCTATTGCTAGTCTCTATTTAGTGCATGACAAACTAACAATATTCATAATTTTCTTGGGATGATTTTTTGTCTTGGGAAGAAGAAATGTTATCAGCATACAACAAGAGGCCCAGAAATGTATCTGGAACTTCAAGTTTAGCATGTTTTAATTTATCAGGGCTAAGTCATTAATAAATAAACAAGTGCAAATAAACTGATAGCGAGTACATCTCCTGGTTATATACTGTAAGGAGTTGGGAACAACTCAGTCCTGAGATGATTGACCTGAACACAGGCAACTGGAGCGCAATAAATAGGGAGTTTCTGTGCATGACCTTGACTGACGAGAGTCAACTGTCATAAAGAGACAAACTTGTCCTACATGGGAGGTCAGAAAGAAAGAAGCCTCTTGCCATAATAGTAAATGCACCTAGGAAGGAGATGTGTGTAAACTTGGGAACAAGATCACAAAAACAAGGTGTATAAATGAGACAAAGGTCGACAAGATTAAGGTATACTGTATACACAAAGATACAGCAAATAACTAGAGTAACACGTAAACTGAGAAAACTCAACAGGGGAACCGAGTGATACATATACAGACACTGAATATGGGAATGGGAACCAGGTGTGTGTAATGGGTTTATTGATCAAACCAATAGGGATTATCAATACTGTAGCTACAGAGGATTTAGCACCATGGACAGCAATTATAAGTCCTGCATTTATGTCCAATGAGGAGCATGGAAGATGAATTATATTACTGACAGAAACATGCAAGAAAGCTTTACATCTCCAGAACTAAACAGACAAAAACACATTGCTGTGTTTTTAATTATGAGTGTTTGGTGATGATAATACAGCGGGAAATGAGAAACAAACATAAAGACATATAATGGAAGGAATTGAGAGACAGAATACTATAATAATTGGACGACCATCGTTGACTGAACAAAGAAAGACAGAGAATGGGACAGAAAGAGACTGCAATAGCGTGTAATGAACTGTGTGTGACAAGGAATTTTGTATGTGTGTAATCATTTGGCAGAGATCCGGGAGGCATTCAGGGTGCTGGACCGGGATGGGAACGGGTTCATCTCTAAGCAGGAGCTGGGAATGGCCATGAGGTCCCTGGGATACATGCCCAGTGAGGTAGAGCTGGCCATCATCATGCAGAGACTAGACATGGATGGTGAGTCACATACACACATGCGGCTAGGCGTGAACATAAGCACGACACACACACACACACACACAAGGTGTAGCAGAATGTCCCAGGTTCGACCCCAGTTAGGGACACTGATGACCTACTCTGGTGCCCACGCAGACTCATACTTAAAGGTCTTGTGCAGTAATTATAAATGGTGTTTTTAAATTATGCTCTACATGAGATCAGCAAATCCATTAATTAACATATACATATACATGGCTACTTATTCCTGTTATGCACATATCTGTATCATATACAGCACACAGTGAGTAGTCCTTACATGTTTACCAACCATAATGCCCGAAGGCAGTGGCATTATTCCGGTGGAATTTTGGAAACGATTTGCAATCATTCACATTGTACTCTCCCATATATACTTTAAACCATTATACTCTCCCATACACAACTGCCGTCACGTATCCTTAAAAGTGATCTGTTTGGGAATATACTTTCAATGGATTGTTCTGTTCACACTGTGCACTTTGTTTTAAACTGGTTCAATGCATGGTCATAGAATGCATGCTCATGATTGGTTGAATTGGTCTTTATTGGTGGGCTTTTATTGGATGTTGGCCTGTGGTATCTCTTTTTGAGCAGGCACCGTTTTAGAAATTTCTGAAGCTGTCATGTTGTGTCCACTATCAATTCATACATTTTTCAGTCAATTCGAGTATGCAAACCCACACACTGTCTAGTTTCTTTCAATAACTGAAAAAACCCAGTCCATTTAACCGGGAATGCATGAAGAATGACAAAACACAGTCTTTCAGCAGACAAATGCCACATTCAGACATAAACAATAGAATAAAATACATAATGAATCATCTCTTTTGTCTCTACACAGTTCCTGCTAGGTGTTCTTCTGTCTTCTTTTTTATCTGTTTCTACTTAGCTCAAGCTAGCTGTGGTTTCATGTGGGCATGGCTCTTTTCAGTACAGGTTGTCACCCTGCCTCTGTTTTGGGGACTGTGACGACACATCGGATTTGGGCTTTACAAAATCAAGCATTACTTCCATTTGTTTGTAAAAGTTTGTAATGGTTGTTTAAAGAAAATGTATTTACGGATTACAGGGTATCAACTAACAGCAGCTTAAATTCTCCTTTAACAGTAGATATAGTGCCTTCTTCTCCACACAGCAAGGATACACATGACTCCTGTCACCGCAGGGCCTCATCACCTGCCTCACCCTTGACTTATATGGGTCTGCTGTCTGAAGGCCATGGACCATCAGCCTGTGAACATGGACGAGACTTCCCAATATTAGTATTGTAAGCTTGTGCGCTACTGAGACCGCTGTTGAGACCCATCTCTCTTTTCTAAAGATTTAACCCAAATGCCCCGGGGCAGTAAAACGGACATTGCTCTGCGTAGGGTTACGTCTTTCTGATGGGACTTTAAACGAATCTCCTGACTCTCTGTGGTCACAAACAATTCCATGGCAATTTTCTTAAAAGAGTAGGGGGGTCAACCCTGGTGTCCTTGCTAAATGTACAATTTGGCCCTCATACAAACAGGGCCGCCTAATCATCCTCAGCTTCCATCCCTTCTCCTCCTTCTTGAGGTTAATATTCCTGAGGCTACTTCTGTAAAAGAGAATGTGTTTTCAGTCAATGGATTCGCAATTGATGATCCAATTCAGTATAGTACTTGCACACGCAAGGAGATGAGCAGAGTTTGAGTGCAGTACAGTACAGCTATTTAGTTTACATTTTGAAGGTGTTTTGATGTGGTGAACATAGTCTTATTAGTCGCTTTGGGACAGATGGCTGGATGCTGTGGGACACATCATGTGGATAGAAACAGATGGCAGGATTGTTTCGGTATTGATTGAACTGTACTAGCCGCCAGAATGATAAACCTTTGCGACCCAAATAAAATGAAACAAGGGCATTCTCGGAAGTCCCTACCACTGTGTTGCATCACCTCTTCTTTTAACAATACTCTATAAGCATTTGGGAACTGAGGAGACCAGTTGTAATGGGAATACATTTCACTTTCAAAACTACAGCAATTGGTCTCCTTAGTTCCCAGTATTTTTCTTTCATTTCATTTGGGCCGCATAGGTTTATCATTCTTGCTTGATATAGGATTTCAGCTACTGAACAGTTCGGGGTCTCCTTTGTCGTTTTTTATGTTTCAAAATGCGCCAAATGTTTTCAATGGGTGACAAATCTGAACTACAGGCAGTCCAGTTTAGCATGCGGGCTCTTTGACTACAGAGCCATGCTGTTGTAATACTTAAAGAATGTGGTTTGGCATTGTCTTGCTGAAATAAGCAAGGCCTTCCCTGAAAAAGACATTGTCTGGATGGCAGCATACGTTGCTCCAAAACCTATATATATTGTTCAGCATTAATGGTGCCTTCACAGATGTGCAAGTCAACCATGCCATGTGCACTAATGCACCCCCATACCATCACGGATGCTGGCTTTTGAACTGTACACTGATAAGAAGCCTGATGGCCCCTCTTCTCTAATGTCCGGAGGACGTGGTGTCCAACAAGCCTAATGGTCCCTCTTTAGTCTGGAGGATGCGGCATCCATGATGCCCAAAAAGATTTTCAAATTTTGATTTGTCAGACCACAGGACAGTTTTCCACTTCACCTCAGTCCATCTTACAGTGGTGCTCAAAAGTTTGCATACCCTTGGAGAATTGGTAATATATGTACCATTTGTAAAGAAAACATGAGTGAGCAGGCAAAACACGTCTTTTATTTCTTATGGGATTCACATTCAACTGATCATAACAGAATGGCGCAATCAAAAACAAAACATGGCAACAAAGAAAAAATGAACTGACCCCTGTTCACAAGTCTGCATACCCTTAGTTCTTAATACTGTGTATTGGCCCCGTTAGCATCAATGACAGCATGCAGTCTTTTGTAACAGTTGTATACGAGGCCCCAAATTCTTGCAGGTGGTATAGCTGCCCATTCGTCTTGGCAAAATGCCTCCAAGTCATGCAAAGTCTTTGGTCGTCTTGCATGAACCGCACGTTTGAGATCTCCCCAGAGTGGCTCAGTGATATTAACATCAGGAGACTGTGATGGCCATATATATATATATATATATATATATATATATATATATATATATATATATATATATATATTTGCCTGAAAAACTGCAATCGCTAGGTGCCGAATGAGATACAGGGGATACAAAAAGTTTACACACCCCTGTTAAAATGCCAGGTTCTTGTGATGTAAAAGAATAAGACAAAGATAAATCATGTCCGAACATTTTCTACCTTAAATGTGACCTATAACGTGAACAATTCAATTGAAAAACGTACTGAAATCTTTGAGGGGGAAAAATAAAAAATAAAAAACTCACGATAACCTGGTTGCATAAGTGTGCACACCCTTAAACTAATACTTTGTTGAAGCACCTTTTGATTTTATTACAGCACTCAGTCTTTTTGGGTAGGAGTCTATTAGTATGGGACATCTTGACGTGGCAATATTTGCCCACTCTTCTTTGCAAAAGCGCTCCAAATCTGTCAGATTGCAAGGACATCTCCTGTGCACAGCCCTCTTCAGATCACCCCACAGATTTTCAATTGGATTCAGGTCTAGGCTCTGGCTGGGACATTCCAAAACGTTAATCTTCTTCTGGTGAAGCCATGCTTTTGTGTATTTGGATGTGTGCTTTGGGTCGTTGTCGTGCTGAAAGGTGAACTTCCTCTTCATTTTCAGCTTTCTAACGGATGCCTGAAGGTTTTGTGCCAAAATTGCCTGGTATTTGGAACTGTTCATAATTCCCTCCACCCTGACTAAGGCCCCGGTTCCAGCTGAAGAAAAACAGCCCCAAAGCCTGATGCTGCCACCACCATGCTTCACTGTGGGTATGGTGTTCTTTGGATGATGTGCAGTGTTGTTTTTGCGCCAAATATACCTTTTGGAATTTTGGCCAAAAAGTTCAACCTTGGTTTCATCAGACCATACTACATTTTCCCACGTGCTTTTGGGGACTTGATGTTTGTTTTTGCAAACTTCAGCCAGGCTTGGATGTTTTTCTTTGTAAGAAAAGGCTTCCGTCTTGCCACCCTACCCCATAGCCCATTCATATGAAGAATACGGGAGATTGTTGTCACATGTAGCACACAGCCAGTACTTGCCAGAAATTCCTGTAGTTCCTTTAATGTTGCTGTAGGCCTCTTGGAAGCCTCCCTGACCAGTTTTCTTCTTGTCTTTTCATCAATTTTGGAGGGACGTCCAGTTCTTGGTAAAGTCTCTGTTGCGCCATATTTTCTCCACTTGATGATGACTGTCTTCACTGTGTTCCATGGTATATCTAATGCTTTGGAAATTCTTTTGTACCCTTCTCCTGACTGATATCTTTCAACAATGAGATCCCTCTGATGCTTCGGAAGCTCTCTGCGGACCATGGCTTTTCCTCTGAGATGTAACTAAGAAAATGTCAGGAAAATCCTATTAGAACAGCTGAACTTTATTTGTGATTAATCAGAGTCACTTTAAATGATGGCAGGTGTGTAATGACTTCTATTTAACATGAGTTTGAATGTGATTGGTTAGTTCTGAACACAGCCACATCCCC
Source organism: Esox masquinongy (assembly GCA_016801175.1). Lineage (NCBI taxonomy): Eukaryota > Metazoa > Chordata > Actinopteri > Esociformes > Esocidae > Esox > Esox masquinongy. The sequence continues at coordinate 25,848 of JACXGI010010178.1, forward strand.
AGTTATAAGAGGGTGTGCACACTTATGCAACCAGGTGTCAGGCTTCGAGTGGAAAGGAGGAGCAGGAGAGCGAAGCGGTTCATGTTTGTGGTGTTTATATATTGAAATGACAAAAAAGGCGAAGCTTAACAATGCTCTTATCTGAATGAGACAATAACACACAAAGACAGGGGAAGCAGAGGGAACATATATACTGGGGGGAATGATGAGGATGAGAACCAGGTGCGCTAAACAAGACACAGGTTAAATGCATAAATGAGATGGGCGGTGGTGTCAGAAGGCCGGTGACGTCGAACGCTGGAGCCCGCCTGCTGCAGGGGGAGGAGAGGCAGCAGAGGGCGCAGTTGTCACAGTACCCCCCCTCTGACGCGTGGCCTAAGCCGCGCGACGACACCTTCCCCGGGGCCGACCCGGGGGACGGGGAGCAGGGCGTTCCGGGCGACGGCGATGGAAGTCACGCAGGAGGGCGGGATCCAGGACGTCCCTCACCGGAACCCAGCTCCGTTCCTCCGGGCCGTACCCCTCCCACTCCACGAGGTACTGGAGGCCCCCCGCCCGGCGCCTCGAGTCGATGATGGAGCGGACGGAGTACGCCGGGTTCCCCTCGATGTCCAGAGGGGGGGGGGGACCTCCCGCACCTCACATCCCTGAAGGGGACCAGCCACCACCGGCCTGAGGAGAGACACATGAAACGAGGGGTTAATACGGTAGTCGGGGGAAGGCATAAACGATATGTCACCTCGTTGACTCTCCTCAGGACTTTAAAGGGCCCCACAAACCGCGGACCCAGCTTCCGGCAGGGCAGGCGGAGGGGCAGGTCCTTGGTCGAGAGCCAGACCCGGTCGCCCGGATGATATACCGGGGCGTCCCTGCGGTGGCGGTCCGCAAAGGTCTTCTGGCGGTGGACAGCGAGCCGGAGGCGAGCCTGCACAGCCTCCCACGTGCCCGCTGCCCGCCGGAACCAATCATCCACCACAGGGGTACCGGTCTGGCTCGGCGTACAGGGTGCCAGGACTGGCTGGTATCCCAGCACGCACTGGAAAGGTGACATACCTGTGGAGGAGTGGTGCAGAGAGTTCAGTGCGTATTCTGCCCAAGGCAGGAACTCCGCCCACTCCCCCGGCCGGTCCTGGCAGTAGGACCGAAGGAACCTGCCCACCTCCTGATTAACACGCTCCACCTGCCCGTTAGATTGGGGATGGTAGCCCGAGGTCAGGCTGACCGAGACCCCCAGATGCTGCATAAATGCCTTCCACACCCTGGATGTGAACTGTGGACCCCGGTCAGACACAATGTCCTCGGGCACCCCATAGTGCCAGAAGACGTGTGTAAAGAGGGCCTTCGCGGTCTGTAGGGCAGTGGGAAGGCCGGCCAGAGGCAAGAGGCGGCAGGACTTCGAGAACCGATCCACAACGACCAGGATGGTGGTATGGCCCTGCGAAGGGGGGAGATCAGTGAGGAAAGGGGTGGAACTTACCCATAGGTAGGTGTCGGGGTGCCTTACTCTGGGCGCACACCGAGCAGGAAGAGACGTACACCCTCACGTCCTTGGCTAAAGTGGGCCACCAGTACTTACCGGCCAGGGCACGCACCATTGGCCCGATACCAGGATGACCGGAGGAGGGAGATGTATGCGCCCAGTAGATGAGTCGGTCGCGGACAGACGCCGGCACATATGCACGACCCTCAGGGCAGGCGGGTGGAGAGGGCTCGTCACGCTGCGCTCTAGCGATGTCCGCATCCAATTCCCACACCACCGGCGCCATGATGCACGACGCCGGCAGCACGGGAGCATCATCCACCGGCCTCTCCTCCGTGTCATGCTGGCGGGACAGCGCGTCGGCCCCGACGTTCTTGCTCCCCGGCCTGTATGTGAGAGTAAAAACAAACCGGGTGAAGAACATAGCCTCCTCGCTGCCCGCATGTACTCCAGGTTTCGGTGGTCCGTCCAGACGAGGAAAGGGTGTTTAGCCCCCTCTAACCAGTGCTGCCACGCCGACAGGGCTCGGACCACGGCCAACAGCTCACGATCACCTATGTCATAGTTCCGCTCCGCCGCACTGAGCTTCTGGGAGAAGAAGGCACAGGGACGGAGCGTGTTACGACTCCCCGTCCGTTGGGAGAGGATGGCACCGAGCCCACAGTCGGACGCATCCACCTCCACGATGAACTGGAGCGATGGGTCGGGATGTGCCAGGACCGGAGCGGTGGTGAAACGATGTTTCAGTTCCACTAACGTCCGCTCCGCGGTCCAACGCAACCGGGTCGCCCCCCCTTCAGAAGGGAGATGATCGGAGCCGCAACCTGGCAAAAGCCAAAAAATCGTTGCACTCCCTTCACCGTGGTTGGGGTCGGCCAATTACACACGGCGTCAATGTGATGCTCCTCCATAGCCACACCTGCGCTGGAAAAACGATACCCCAGGAAGGACACAGACGACTGAAAAAACAGACACTTCTCGGCTTTCACGTACAGGTCATGCTCCAGCAGTCTAACCAGCACTCTGCGCACCAACGAGACATGCTCAGCGCGGGTAGTCGTGTATATCAAGATGTCATCGATA